>SJYC01045566.1:0-42575 GCA_006408675.1 Madoqua kirkii | reverse complement strand
CTATCTAGGTTGGTCATAACTTTTCTTCCAAGAAATAAGCGTCTTTCAATTTTATGGCTGCAGTCACCATTTGTAGTGATTTTGGAGCCCCCCCCCTCAAAATAAAGTCTGACGCTGTTTCCATTGTTTCCCCATCTATTTCCCATGAAGTGATGGGGCTGGGTGCCACGATCTTCGTTTCTTGAATGTTGAGCTTTAAGCCAACTTTTTCACTCTCCTCTTTCACTTTCATCAAGAGGCTTTTTAGTTCCACTTCACTTTCTGTCATAAGGGTGATGTCATCTGCATATCTGAGGTTATTGATATTTCTCCCAGCAAACTTGATTCCAACTTGTGTTTCTTCCAGGCCAGGATTTCTCATGATGTACTCTACATAGAAGTTAAATAAGCAGGGTGACAATATATAGCCTTAACACACTCCTTTTCCTATTTGGAACCAGTCTGTTGTTCCATGTCCAGTTCTAACTATTGCTTCCTGACCTGCATACAGATTTCTCAACAGGTAGATCAGGTGGTCTGGTATTCATATCTCTCTCAGAATTTTCCACAGTTTATTGTGATTCACACAGTCAAAGGCTTTGGCATAGTCAAGAAAGCAGAAATAGATGCTTTTCTGGAACTCTCTTAGTTTTTCCATAATCCAGTAAATGTTGGCAATTTGATCTCTGGTTCCTCTGCCTATTCTAAAACCAGCTTGAACATCAGGAAGTTTACAGTTCACGTATTGCTGAAGCTTGGCTTGGAGAATTTTAAGCATTACTTTACTTGCATGTGAGATGAAAGCAATTGTACAGTAGTTTGAGCATTCTTTGGCATTGCCTTTCTTTGTGATTGGAATGAAAACTAACTTTTTCTAGTCCTGTGGCCACTGCTGAGTTTTCCAAAGTTGCTGACATATTGAGTATATCACTTTTACAGCATCATCTGTCAGTATTTGAAATAGCTAAACTGGAGTTCCATCACCTCCACTAGCTTTGTTCGTAGTGATGCTTTCTAAGGCCCACTTGACTTCACATTCCAAGATGTCTGGCTCTAGACTAGTGATCACATCATCATGATTATCTGGGTCGTGAAGATCTTTTTTGTACAGTTCTTCTGTGTATTCTTGCCACCTCTTCTTAATATCTTCTGCTTCTGTTAGGTCCAGACCATTTCTGTCCTTTATCAAACACATTTTTGCATGAAATGTTCCCTTGGTATCTTTAATTTTCTTGAATAGATCTCTAGTCTTTCCCATTCTGTTGTTTTCCTCTGTTTCTTTGCATTGGTCGCTAAAGAAGGCTTTCTTATCTCTTCTTGGTATTCTTTGGAACTCTGCCTTCAGATGCTTATATCTTTCCTTTTCTCCTTTGCTTTTCGCCTCTCTTTTTTTCACAGCTATTTGTAAGCCCTCCCCAGACAGCCATTTTGCTTTCTTGCATTTCTTTTCCATGGGGATGGTCTTGATCCCTGTCTCCGGTACAGTGTCACGAACCTCATTCCATAGTTCATCAGGCACTCTATCTATCAGATCTAGGCCCTTAAATCTATTTCTCACTTCCACTGTATAAACATAAGGGATTTGATTTAGGTCATACCTGAATGGTCTAGCGACTTTCCCTACTTTCTTCAATTTGAGTTTAAAGTTCGTAGTAAGGAGTTCATGATCTGAGCCACAGTCAGCTCCTGGTCTTGTTTTTGTTGACTGTATAGAGATTCTCCATCTTTGGCTGCAAAGAATATAATCAACCTGATTTCGGTGTTGACCATCTGGTGATGTCCATGTGTAGAGTCTTCTCTTGTGTTGTTGGAAGAGGGTGTTTGCTATGACCAGTGCATTTTCTTGGCAAAACTCTATTAGTCTTTGCCCTGCTTCATTCTGCATTCCAAGGCCAAATTTGCCTGTTCCTCCACGTGCTTCTTGACTTTAGCATTCCAGTCCCCTATAATGAAAAGGACATCTTTTTCTTGCATACTTTAAATCATTTTCTCTACATTGTATAACTTTTTACATTTGATACGGCATTTACAGCATTTACCATATTATTTCAACACTGTTACACCCATAGTTTCATATTGTGGGAATGTTTCCAGAGTCATTAAAGGGACAAAATGTCTTCTGCCGAATGGATAAATGAGTAAGGTTTTCATGGCCCCTTCACTGTTTTCCCTGTTCATCTTGTAAACAGCTCCACTAACCTCCACTGACCATATTTCTCCACCAAGAAATATATTTTAGGGCCCGGCTGCTTTGAAATCAGGACTGGGTGCAGTTCAGCAGGTTTTCTTGGCGGTGGGAATCCCGTTTCCTCTGGGACCTGCTATCCTAACCCCCAAGTGCTAATCTCCATTCTCAGCTTCTGCCCTCCAGCTAGAGAAGAGGGTAGTCTCTCTCTGCTTTGCCGAGGAGGTCTTCTTGGCCAGCCCAGGCTGCTCTAACACGTAGACTGGACTGACCGCTCACAGTGCTGGACGCTGGAAGACCAGGATCGCGCTGCGGCAGATGTCGCTCCTGGGGGCGCTCCTCCTGGCCTGCAGGTAGCCACCATCTCTGTGTCCACACCGTGCAGGGGGAGCCCTAGTGCCGCTTCCTCTCGCTGCTGCTGCTGAGCCGCTTCAGTCGAGTCAACTCTGTGCGACCCCATGGACTGCAGCCCACCAGGCTCCTCTGTCCATGGGATTTTCCAGGCAAGGGTACTGGAGTGGGGTGCCATTGCCTTCTCCGCTTCCTCTTGTTCAGTTCAGTTCAGTTCAGTCGCTCAGTCGGGTCCGACTCTTTGAGACCCCATGAATCGCAGCACTCCAAGCCTCCCTCTCCATCACTAACTCCCGGAGTTTACTCAGACTCATGTCCATCGAGTCCGTGATGCCATCCAGCCATCTCATCCTCTGTCGTCCCCTTCTCCTCCTGCCCCTAGTCCCTCCCAGCATCATGATCTCTTCCACTGAGTCAACTCTTCGCATCATGTAGCCAAAGTATTGGAACTTCAGCTTCAGCAAATAGGCCTCTGACTTTCACACTTGCCTTAGCTTAATCATCCTTAGCTTTTCACTATCTTTAAAATTTTTTTAATTTATTTATTTAAAAAGAATTTTGGCTGCACTGTGGGACACACAAGATCTTAGCTCCCCAACCAGGGATTGAACCGGTGGCCCCTGCATTAGAAGCTCAGAATCTTAACCACCGGTCCTCCAGGGAAGTTCCCTGCCTCTCACTGTCTATAATGCAGGGTTTCTCGGCTTTCGTCCTGTTGACCTTTGTCCTGATGGTTCTTTGTTTGGGGGGCTATCCTGTGTACTGCAGGGTGTTCAGCAGCATCCTCGGACTTTGCCCCATGATGTCAGTCAGTAGCAACTGTCCCCTGTTGGTTGTGATGAGTCTTATATCACCAGTCATCCCTGGGGAGCCAAAATCAGTCCTGCTGAGAACCTCTGCTCTAATGCGTCAGTTCCCTCCAGCAAGGACACTGGATTCTTCTGTGCTTACTACTCCTGGAGCCTGGAAAGCCGCTAAGGCTGTGAATCGGCCCCCCACCCTCCCGCTGCCCCCGCCCAGACCTCCTGTGCAGGAGGTCACAGCAGCAGCAGCAGCAGCCTTGCCGGTGCTGAGCTGTGGCCCAGTCGCCCTGAGTCTCTGCCTCTCAGCGAGCTGACCCGCTGCTTTCTCAGGCCGCCCTTGACCAGAACACTTACAGCCCAGGTTCCCCAGGAAGCAGACTCGAGACACATACTGCCCAGAGGAAGGCCACTGGGGCAAGGGGAAGGAGCAGTGCCTGCAGGGGGCAGGAAGCAGGACGGTGCCCAGGGAGGCAGAGCTGGGCGGCAGATGCGCTGAGCTTGCCAGGGCCTTGGAGCTGGGAGGGGCTCAGTGATGGCCAGGGTGGGGCTCAGTGATGGTCAGGAAGGGGCTGAACGATGGTCGAGGGGGCTCGGTAATGGTCAAGGGTGGGATGAATGATGGTCAGGACAGGACTGGGTGATGGTCAGGAAGGGACTGGGTGACAGTCTGGAGGGGACTGGGTGATGATCGGGACGGGGCTGGGTGATGGTTGGGATGTGGCTGGGTGATGATCGGGATGGGGCTGGGTGATGGTTGGGATGTGGCTGGGTAATGATCGGGATGGAGCTGGGTGATGGTTGGGATGTGGCTGGGTGATGGTTGGGATGTGGCTGGGTGATGATCAGGATGGAGCTGGGTGATGGTTGGGAGGTGAGCAACAGGGGCAAAGTGTGCACGCGCACCTTGATCAGCCATTGGACAGAGGTGTGTACACTGAACGCTTCTTTCTTCTCAGAGTTCACTTGTTGAGATCCTCACCTCCAGGTGGTGGAATTAAACAGGCGGTCCTTAGGGAGACAAGTAGGTTGGGGAGGTGGAGCCCCATGCCCTGAGGTAGGGCTCTTGTAAAGGGGACCCCAGAACCCCCGCCGTCTTTTTGCAACATGCAGACACAGTGAGAAGTTGGCAGTGTGGCACCCGGGGCTGGGGGGTCTCCCTGCAGAAACCCACCACACGGTCCCCCTGACCTCCCAGCTCAGGACCCCGCCACGCTGTCACCCCTACGTCAGACTCCCAGCCTCTGGAGGTGTGAGAATTGAAGCCCAGGCAGTGCCCACCCCGCTCTGAGACCTGGCTGTTAGCGCCACAGCAGTGGACTGAGGCGGGAGGCTGCCAGCAGGCAGGGCTGAACCTGGCCGCGCCCACTCTGTCCAGTGGGAGCAATGCCCAGACAGGGACCCCCAGCGGCGGGGGATGATCCCCCGCCCCACAGGGCCCTGGGCAGCTCTCAGCGGCCCCCACACCTGGGCCTCTGACCGCACCAGCCCCTCAGACACAGCCACGCCCACTCCTGTGTCTCCTGGGCCTGGGTCCTCTCCACCTGCCACCGCAGCCGGGAGGGTGTGACCTCCTCACTTCCGGCTTCAGTCGCCAGCAGCATCCCCAGGCCACCTCCAACCCAACTGGTGCCTGCCTCGCAAATAAATAAACCGTCCCATGAACAGCATAGTTTTGTTGGCTTTTTTCCCACACAAAATAAAACCACTCCTTACATGTTTGCAGGGGCTAATTATAAAGAGGGAAAGCACGTTGTCTCTGTCTGAAGGCCCTCTCCAGAGCTCCGCAGCTGCATGTGGCTCTTTCCCTCTCTGCACAGGGCTCCCCGCATGCGCTCCTGCAAAGTCTCGGTGGGGACTGGGGCCACATGGCAACGTGCCTGTCTGCTCTGTGCATGTCATGAGCGTTCTGGACGCCTTCCTTCAGTGCCACATGCCTGATGCAGGTGTGAACTGAACTTGAGAGTACGGCAGGAACACGTTGTCTGGTTAGTGAACGTTTAAGGGCCCTTTGAAGAAATGCTCACTGTGCCCACAACATGATACGAGAATCTGGGAACAGTGAACCTCCAGATTTGGGGGATTCAGACCAGCATACCAGGCACCCTGTTTACGTCCTGGGTGTATCCGTTCAACGCAGCTCCGGGCTCTGGGACATTTAAGAGCAGGTGCTGGAGGTCAGCCCATTTTCCAGTCCTGGCTGGAAGGCTTGCAGGACCCAAAGCTGGGCCTGAAGAATGTGTTGTTATTTCTTATTAAATCAGGCTATTGGCCTGTTTCCTCTTACCAAAAACCCTCCTTGCAAGAAAAATGGAAACGTGTTGATAAGGAGCCTTCTGTGCTGGGTGGTGAGACCTGCAAAATGAGGCTGAGAACGGAGGTCCCATCACACTGCTGACCTTCTGAATGTGTTTTCACCCAGACAAGTCCCCAGCGTAGCTGAGTGACGAAGAGATACATGTTAAGGAATGTGATGCGAGAGACTGGAAAGTTTCCAATTGCCTGAGAAAGGCATGTGTCTCATTTACTTTGGGCCCAGAGGTCGGGGTGCCAGACGCCTTGTGTCTGAATCTAGCTGAGTTAAAACCATGGCTTTCAGGTTCCCCCTGTGGGCAGTCAGGTGAGCAGTGAGTCTGGAGACTAAGCAAACAGTATCCACCGTTCCTGCCCTGGGGTGACCTCAGGGATGTCATTAAACCTCCAGCTCTTAAAGTGTATAGTGTGCAAATGCTGCCGCTTCCTCACTTTCCGCGCATGTGGCAATAAGACCATGTTCTACCACCTGGGGAAATACCTGTAGAAAATGACATTGGAGGGAACGGAGAAGGCTCTTATAACCTTCCAATCACATTGCATGTGCCCACAAAACACTAATATGGTTTGATGGCGAAGGCACGTGGGAAAAATACGAATGAAAGCCTGGAAGGCTTCCCGTTGGCAGTGTCTACCTTCCTGTGCGAACAGTGTGAAGTGAAAGATGAGGCCGACTATGCTGTTATGCAGAAAGAAAAGTGAAGTCAATTTCCCCTTTTTTCTTTCAGAGCAGATCACCTCAATTCTCTACCTGACTTTACCTGGGTAACTTCTAAAGGCAAGGGTCACGTTCATCATGCAGACTCCTTGTATGTAACTGTTCATCTTGAGAAGACAGCTTATGAGCCTCGTAAAATGGCAGGATGCTGACCAGCTTCTTCGCCAGCACATGAGCCGATCAACCGCTTGACTTTCCATTCAAGTCAGGAAAGGCCAGAAGGGTCACTGCTGCTGCTGTCTGTTCACTCTCCACGTGCCCCCGACACACAGTATAATCAGATCAAAGAGATCCGCCTGGCTTTCAGCTGAAGGAGGTGTCCAAATAGCTAAGAACCCCAGGGGTTTTGCTGCTGGCTCACCTTGAAAGAATCTACCTGCCAATGCAGGAGAGAGGGAGGTCAGATCCCCGATCCAGGAGGACCTCACAGAAACAGCCCGCGGACCACAGCTGCTGAGCCTATGATCCAGTGCCTGGGAGCCACACCCAGAGAAGGCATCCCAGTGAGAAGCCCCCTCTCTGCAGCAGAGAGGCGCCCTCGCTCATGGCAGCTACAGACTAGCCACACAGTGACGAAGAGCCAGCCCAGCCCAAATAAATGGAATAAATAAACAAAACTATTTTTTTTAAAAAAGGAATCCCATCCCCTGCTGAACCTAGATTCACCCCTTTGACTGAGAAAAGGGAAAAGACCTTGGAGGCCCCTGTCAGGTCCCATAGAATAAAACTTTTGCTGTTCTCTTAGGTTAAAGATGCCCGGTAAGATCACAAGACCCCTTTGACACTGGACCACGATATCGATCTGGGAGCATCTGCCTCCCTTCGCAGCTGAAAATGACACCACACGTGACTTCTCGCCCCCAGACCCGGGAGACATCACTGGGGCTGGGCTCGGTGACCACGTAGCTTCCATCAGCCCCTCGAGCTGGGCGTCGTCTCTCCTCACAGCGGACACACCCAGGGCCCCACTGCACAGCACTACAAACACGCCTACCTCCTTCCAAGGATAATTTGCTTTTATTTCCATTGGTGGCTGTAAGGGAAACAGCGCATCTTTTTAAAAAGTAAAAGTCTCACAAAATAAACAGACTGAAAGAAAAGAAAGCCAGCCTTCCAGGGGAGCAGACGCGCTCGCACTTCGCTCCCTGGGGCTAAAGACACGGCTGGCACCCGTCGTTCTCATTCCTGGTCCCCCATCACGCAGAAGACACACTGCAGCTTAGAGAAGATGGAATGCAGTCGGTTCTAACCCTCCCTTCCCTGGCAGGAGCAGCTGAACGGTGGGGAAGGCACCCTGAACCTTGCGAACCCACTGGAGTCCTGGGCAGATAACATGCTGACGTCAATTCTGTAACACGTTATGCCTGAGCGAGGGATCTGAAGTCACATAATGGTCTTTCAGGAAATCTGTGTCATGACTAATTGTTACCTTCACCCAGTGCTTTCAAAATATTTTATAAATGTTCAGTGAGTATCTGAGGTTGAATTCGAAAGTTAGACGCTTAGAGTTGAGGATGTAATTATTGGAAGAGACGTCAATTTGACGTATGCTTTATTTTTTCTATATTTTAATGTGAGGTGATATGTGTGTTTCTTTTCAGAGGAACTGTAATATGATATCTGGGCTTCCCTGGTGGCACAGAGGTAGTGCAGGGGACTCTGGCTCCAGCCCTGATCGGGAAGATGCCCTGGAGAAGGGAGTGGCTACCAGGATTCTTGCCTGGAAAATTCCATGGAGAGCGGAGCCTGGCGGGCCACAGTCCATGAGGTCGCAAGAGGCGGACACGACTTAGCAACTGAACAGCAGCAGTCTGACAGTGATTCCTACTGTGGTTATGATGGGAAAGGGAGAGAGTACAGAGAAGGAAACAGCAGCCACACAGGTGTTAGTAGCGCTTGTCGTTGATGCCTGCACGCTGAAGCTGCACGGTTTAGAGGGAACTCGGGGATCATCTCGCCGCCCAACGGCTGCGTTTCACCGCCCAGGGAGTCGGGCACAGTTCCCAGCTGAGGGTGTCCTCAGAAGCTGTGCTCACGTCCCAACCCTCTGTGCACGTGACCTGATTTGGAAACAGAAACTTTGCAGGTGGAATGAAGGTAAGATGAGGTCCTGGGATGGGCCCGAGACCAACAGCTGGTGTCTTTATAGGAAGAAGGGCAAAGACATGGACACTGACATGTAATGACACAGACCCTGGAGTGATGTGTCCACTGCCCAGGGGACACCCAAGACTCCAGGCCACCCTGGAGCCCAGGGGGCAGGGCTTCAGCGCCTTCACGCCCCTGCCAGCACCTGTACCCCTGGTTCCTGGCTGCCCACGTGGCGAAAGCAAGCGTTTCCCTGCCTTCCCTGCCCCAGTTCACAGGGATCTGTGAGAGCAGCCCAGGAAACCTCCAAGGGCACCGGGGAACTCGGCAGTGGGAACGGAGGCCAGGGTCTCGTGGGAGCTGAGGCCAGGTCCGGAGGGCAGCCTCTCCGCTGGGCCCTCTGGTGTCTCTCAGCTCAAACCATCATACGGAAATGAGAATCTTTCCTTTAGATTCCCACCCCATCCCAAAAGTGTGCCCATGAGTTATCTTATGGGCATTGCATTAAGGAACCTGCACAAGGGATCAGAATAAAGGTTGTTAATGAGAGAGTTTCCCTGGTGGAGCTGAAAGAATCTGCCTGCAATGCAGGAGTCCTGGCATTTCAGTGCCTGAAATGGGTTCAGTCCCTGGGTCAGGTTAATGAGAGAGGTAATCCACAGGGTGTCATGAGGAGATGGGAGGGTGCAGGTGAGTCCTGGGGCCCAGGGGGCAGGGAGGGGGCAAGTCTTGCTGGGGAGATGCCCCAGAATCCTCCCACCATGGAGTGAGGAGCTGGGCGTCTGATCGCTTCTCAGGTGCCTTGTCTGCCCCTTCCCTGCTCTGCCCTCTGGGGATCTAGCATATTTCTCTGGACAGAGAATGTCCGTAGGCAAAAAGACTCAGCCAGCCTCCAGCATGTCTGCACCTGTATTTGGGGTGAGCTGGGGGAAGTCGAGGTGTGGGATGCAAGCTGGTGGGGGACACACCCACAGAACCTCTGAGTTGCTGTTTTAACAAACAAGCAAAATGCAATCATTCTGAACTGGAGGCTGGGTGTGAAGAATAAGGAACCAGAAAAAAAAATTTTTTTTTTTAGTTCCACAGAATTTTTTAAGGAGAGAAACTTAGGTCAGGAAGGCTGGAATAGTCAGAAGTGAGATAATCAGTATTGGCAAAAAATATATTAGTACAGGAAGAATATAGATGCTTTCAGTGACTCTTCCAGAAGTACAGCTGGTCCGCATTAGCCATGGATTCTGTATTTGCAAATAGATCAACCCATTACATTCCTCTGTAACCCCCAGATCAATCCTGTGCTACTTACTCACTCACGGACATGGACGTAGTTGAAAAAAATCTGAAGTGGGCCTGGTGGGCGTGTCCCAGGTGAGAACACACAAGGGACACCCTGCCTTTTTTGAACTGTGGTGTCAGAGGAGACTCTTGAGAGTCCCTTGGACTGCAAGGAGATCCAACCAGTCCATCCTAAAGGAGATTAGTCTTGAATATTCATTGGAAGGACTGATGCTAAAACTGAAACTCCAATATTTGGCCACCTGATTCAAAGAACTGACTGACTAAGAAAAACTGATGCTGGGAAAGATTGAAGGTGGGAGGAAAAAGGGGCAACAGAGGATGAGATGGTTGGATGGCATCACCAACTCGATGGACATCAGTTCAGTTCAGTTCAGTCGCTCAGTCGTGTCCGACTCTTTGCGACCTCATGAATCACAGCACACCAGGCCTCCCTGTCCATCACCATCTCCCAGAGTTCACTCAGACTCACGTCCATCGAGTCAGTGATGCCATCCAGCCATCTCATCCTCTGTTGTCCCCTTCTCTCCTGCCCTCAATCCCTCTCAGCATCAGAGTCTTTTCCAATGAGTCAACTCTTCACATGAGGTGGTCAAAGTACTGGAGTTTCAGCTTTTGCATCATTCCTTCCAAAGAAATCCCAGGACTGATCTCTTTCAGAATGGACTGGCTGGATCTCCTTGCAGTCCAAGGGACTCTCAAGAGTCTTCTCCAACACCACAGTTCAAAAGCATCAATTCTTCAGTGCTCAGCTTTCTTCAAAGTCCAACTCTCACATCCATACATGACTACTGGAAAAACCGTAGCCTTGACTAGATGGACCTTAGTCGGCAAAGTAATGTCTCTGCTTTTCAATATGCTATCTAGGTTGGTCATAACTTTTCTTCCAAGGAGTAAGCCTCTTTTAATTTCATGGCTGCAGTCACCATCTGCAGTGATTTTGGAGCCCCAAAATAAAGTCTGACACTGTTTCCACTGTTTCCCCATCTATTTCCCATGGAATGATGGGACGGGATGCCATGATCTTTGTTTGCTGAATGTTGAGCTTTAAGCCAACTTTTTCACTCTCTTCTTTCACTTCCATCAAGAGGCTTTTTAGTTCCTCTTCACTTTCTGCCAGCTTTCTTCAAAGTCCAACTCTCACATCCATACATGACTACTGGAAAAACCGTAGCCTTGACTAGATGGACCTTAGTCGGCAAAGTAATGTCTCTGCTTTTCAATATGCTATCTAGGTTGGTCATAACTTTTCTTCCAAGGAGTAAGCCTCTTTTAATTTCATGGCTGCAGTCACCATCTGCAGTGATTTTGGAGCCCCAAAATAAAGTCTGACACTGTTTCCACTGTTTCCCCATCTATTTCCCATGGAATGATGGGACGGGATGAGATGATCTTCGTTTTCTGAATGTTGAGCTTTAAGCCAACTTTTTCACTCTCCTCTTTCACTTTCATCAAGAGGCTTTTTGGTTCCTCTTCACTTTCTGCCATAAGTGTGGTGTCATCTGCATATCTGAGGTTATTGATATTTCTCCTGGCAATCTTGATTCCAGCTTGTGTTTATTCCAGTCCAGGATGTACTCGGCATAGAAGTTAAATAAGCAGGGTGACAATCTACAGCCTTGACGTACTCCTTTTCCTATTTGGAACCAGTCTGTTGTTCCATGTCCAGTTCTAACTGTTGCTTCCTGGCCTGCATGAGTTTGAGTAAACTCCAGGAGCTGGTGATGGATAGGGAGGCCCGGCGTGCTGCAGTCCATGGGGTAGCAAAGAGTCGGACACCACTGAGTGATTGATCTGAACTGAGCTGCCTTCCCGCCCCTACCCTCAGACTGGAGACTGGGGTCCTTTTACGGCATGTAATGCCACATTTTCCATGTCATGTGCTTTTTTTGGTGGTTTTGCTGCTTAAAATGGCTCTCAAGTGTGGCAGTGAGGTGCTGTCTGCTCTTCCTAAGCGTGAGAAGGCTGAGACAAGCCTTGAGGAGAAAACCTTTGCTAGTTCAGCTTTGTTTGGGACTGAGTTACAAGGCGGTTGAGTTGAAGGCGGCTGAACCACAAGTTCAATCTTATTATTGAACCATCGGTATCTGTTAAATAAGGAACCTTTAAACAGAAACGTACATAAAACAAAGGCATGAATCGGTTGGCTGGTAAAACTGTCATAAGCAGAAGCTTGCAGGAACTATTTTCTACAGGAATGATGGTTCTTAAATATTCCCGAATTTCACTAATTTTGTGTTCATGGTGATTACAGAGCTTAACCGCCATGAACAACATAACCATTATCCACTGTACTAGGAAAAGTTTTCAGCAAAAGACACTTAGTAAAGTGTCTTTGTCCAAAACACCGCTGCAAGCAGTCTTTCAGTGAAGACAGTACTGTCTGGCGTACCATGTTCCGTTTTTCCTCGTTGTCCCAGTGGTTTTAGGTTCGGCAAAGGGCGGGAGCACTTTTTCTCATTTTGTAGAATCTCCCAGGTCATACTGGTAAGGTCCTTGGAACTGATCATAAACCAGTGCGCAGAACACACACACAGAGGTACACTCTTTTGGTTTAAGCACAAGGAAAATCAGGTTAAAAGTCAAGCCATATGTTCATTTATCCCAATTAAGAGGGCTGGAAAAGCAACACAGGAATGAAAAACAATTGGCTGCTTACAGAGCTATTCCCTAAGAAAACACACCGTTAAACAGACGCAGAGAAATTCAGAAAGAAGTTGTTGCCAAAAGTCAAGGGCAAGGAGAGGGTTCTGGACATTTAAGACCAAGGTCGTGTTTAAGGACAGATTTCACATCTCTTAGATGTTTTGCCGTGAAGCTCCCAGTCCCCTCAAGGCAAAGTGCTGGCGTTTACTGTTCCTAATTGCTGGTTTTAGCAATTCTTCAGGGGATAAAGGGGATTCTGTGAGCACCCAGCCAGGTGGAGGCTAACATCTGTCCTGTAATCCTGGGTGTTCACCCAACACTGACCCCAGCCTCGTGCTTGTTAGGTTTCACCTGGTTGGAGAAATTCAGATCACGGACTTTCTCCACCATGTCAGCGCCCCAGTCTGACAAAGACAGAGATTCATTGCGTCAAAGAGGGAGCATTCTTACCGACTCACCAAGCAGAATGTTCGGGTTGTTGAAGAAGGTCTCAAAATGCAGAAGAACCCTGAGACTTTTGAGCACAGGCTCTGCCAGCCGGCGGTGCTTCTGTTCTTGTTTTCGTTGCTGCTGTTTCTTAAATATTCACGAGTTCCTCTCCAAGGGCTGCTGCACGTTTGCGTGGGGTCCCAGAGTGCCCGGGTGGCTGTGTCGAGGAATACATGCGGTCTTTAAAGAACGTGGCCTTTGTTCAACATTTCTGTCTATAAACTGAATCCCAGCCCCTGCACCGTGGAAAGGGAGCGGCACCAGAAAACCCTTTCTTCCACCCCAGATGCCCATGGCGCCTGGCCCCTCTCCTCCGTCCTGCAGGCCTCCCGCTGCCCAGCCCGAGCTGAGCCGGAGCAACCCTAACCCAAACTGCTACTTTTTTCAGGGACAAGATAAGACAAAGGGCCTGGGCGAGAGTTGAATGCGGCTGGAGTGCTGCTGGAAGCTCTAGGTCACCGCCAGGTACTGCAGGCTAGAGCTGTGAAGAGCGGAAATCTTTCAGCGGGGAAGCGTTACATGGGGAGCTGTGGAGAATATAGAGCTGATTAGGGCTCCAGCGAAAGAGAAAATGCAGGAGAAGAAGACACGGCCGAGAAGAGCTGGAAGAGATTTGAGGGATGTGTTTGAGGGCCTGGAAAGCCAGGCCCAGGCTCTCGTGCCTCAGAGTGGCCCCGGCCAGCGAGAGAGGAGCAGCACCTGCCAGGGAGGCGGTGGCGTCGAGAGCTCAGCACGGCAGCTCCCCGTCCTGCCCTCCCCTGAGCGCCTTCCTTCCTTTCTCTCTTTCTTTCTCCCTCTGTTTCTGTCCCGAGGATAATCTTGGAAATAACGGCGTGCTGAGACCAACAGGAGGCTCAGAGCGGCGTCAGAGGACGAGAGGCCCAGCGTGGGAGAAGCAGAGAGGCAGGCTGTGCGCTCCCGCGATGACGTCTCAGGGGCCAGAGAACCTCCGTGAGTGTGATCGTGGGGGCTTCTTCGTGATCTTGGAAAAACGGAGAGCAGAAGGAAGGACGGCAGAAAACAAAAGTGAAAAAACAGCATTTCAACCCCACCAAGGAGAAGGCAATGGCAGCCCACTCCAGCACTCTTGCCTGAAGAATTCCATGGATAGAGGAGCCTGGTGGGCCGTAGTCCATGGGGTTGCTAGGAGTTGGACACGACTGAGCGACTTCACTTTCACTTTCCTGCATTGGAGAAGGCAATGGCAACCCACTCCAGTGTTCTTGGCTGGAGAATCCCAGGGACGGGGGAGCCTGGTGGGCTGCCGTCTATGGGGTTGCACAGAGTCGGACACGACTGAAGTGACTTAGCAGCAGCAGCAGCAACAACAAGGAAACACGGGTTCCCTTAAGGCAAAGGGCAGGTGGGTGAATTTAAAGTACATCCCTAGAAAGACTCTAGAGGGTTATTAGAATACTGGTCTGAGAATAGCTAAACAGACAGTCACTAAGCTCCAGCAAGAATCAAGAGGAAGTCCTGGCAGGGTTAGGAGACTCAGGTTCGTCCTGGCAGGGTTAGGAGACTCAGGTTCGTCCTGACAGGGTGAGGAGACTCAGGTTCGTGAGTTTCGGAACACTGTCGTTTCATAGAGCAATCAAGTGGACTTTGACTTCTCCGGTGCCCAAGATGATTGATGGGTTTTCTATCGCATCATTGATCCTTATTGTCTAAACATGTGTTGTTTAGGGTATTATTTACTCTTAAAGCAGCGGATGAATGGCTACTTTTGGTCCTTTCCATAACATTCCAACAGTTTAATCAGTAAGCATGGAACACTGAACAGTACTTGCTGGGGCAGGAGGCTGGGGGACGGGGAGGAAGAAATGACACAGGATCACGAGGAAGCTTTGGAGATGATGGGCCTGCATCAACCTCACGGGGGTCGGGGGTGGGTGGGGGGTGACCGGTGTACACACCGGCCGGATCTTAGCAAGCTGCACACTTTAAATATGTGCATTTTGTGATTGCTAATCACGTGCCAATAAATCTATTAAAATCACGTCGTGTTTTTCTTCTCATAGAAAGAGTTGAGTTTTGATGTGCGCGGTCTGGCTCAATCACGGAATATGCAAAATAGTTCACCGCATCCAAAATCCCGCCAGCACTTCTCCTATCATGTAATGATCGGCTCAGAGTAACATTTCCAGAGCTCGTCTGAGGTCCGTAACACTCTGTGAATCACAAAGCCACTTTCTCCTTCACGCCGTTATAGGCGCGCGGAGAGGAAGTCCTGGCAGGGTTAGGAGACTCAGGTTCGTCCTGGCAGGGTTAGGAGACTCAGGTTCGTCCTGACAGGGTGAGGAGACTCAGGTTCGTGAGTTTCGGAACACTGTCGTTTCATAGAGCAATCAAGTGGACTTTGACTTCTCCGGTGCCCAAGATGATTGATGGGTTTTCTATCGCATCATTGATCCTTATTGTCTAAACATGTGTTGTTTAGGGTATTATTTACTCTTAAAGCAGCGGATGAATGGCTACTTTTGGTCCTTTCCATAACATTCCAACAGTTTAATCAGTAAGCATGGAACACTGAACAGTACTTGCTGGGGCAGGAGGCTGGGGGACGGGGAGGAAGAAATGACACAGGATCACGAGGAAGCTTTGGAGATGATGGGCCTGCATCAACCTCACGGGGGTCGGGGGTGGGTGGGGGGTGACCGGTGTACACACCGGCCGGATCTTAGCAAGCTGCACACTTTAAATATGTGCATTTTGTGATTGCTAATCACGTGCCAATAAATCTATTAAAATCACGTCGTGTTTTTCTTCTCATAGAAAGAGTTGAGTTTTGATGTGCGCGGTCTGGCTCAATCACGGAATATGCAAAATAGTTCACCGCATCCAAAATCCCGCCAGCACTTCTCCTATCATGTAATGATCGGCTCAGAGTAACATTTCCAGAGCTCGTCTGAGGTCCGTTACACTCTGTGAATCACAAAGCCACTTTCTCCTTCACGCCGTTATAGGCGCGCGGTTCCTGCTGCAGAGGTGCCGTCTCACTGTCCCTCCTCTGTCTAGGGAGGCTCTCGGCGGCGTGACGGGTGATGAGAGAGCAGACTGGTTTCTGCGTATGAACATCCGTCTCATTTCCTCTGTTCCCGTGTGAAGACTCACTCGGTTTCGCTGCGTCTATATTAAGTTTACTCGTTTCCATTTTAAGCACGTCCTGGCTTTCAAGGAGAGCGGCAGGAAAGGAAGACGGCAGCAATGCGGGACGCCGGCGGCTTAGCACGCGGACCCCGAGCCCGGGCGCTCTCGGTGGAAGGCGCTGAGGAGGCTGCCAAGGCGCCGGGGACGCAGAGATGCTCCCTGCGGCCGGCCGGACGCTGCTGGCGCCAGTGGCTCCGAGCGGGCGGACCTGGAAGCCCTGTCCTGCTGCAGAGCGCGTGAGGCGGGCTGACTGGGCCCGGCACCCAAGCCCCGCTCCCAGACCACCCGTCCCGTCCAGGCTCCCGCGAGGCCCCGTCCAGCCGGGTGCCTTTCTGACGACCGGCCCGGCAGCACCGGGGGCTCGCAAAGCAAGCCTGCGCCCCCTTGCCCCAGTCTCCAGAAATCCCTGGAACCCTGAGCACTGCGTGTTCTTTTTCGGCTTCCCTTAGGGAATTTGAATAAAACCAAAACAGAATTAGAAGCAAATATCCAGCTGACCAGGGGCTCCAAATCACCCACTTCCCCTGTTTGGGGAGAAACTGAATAATTAGCTGATATTCAGGCCTTGCACTTTAGCCAATCTGGTCAAACTGAAATACCTTCTGCTGTGAAAATTCCCTTTTAAAAATACTATATATAGAAAATATTCCAAGCCTTTGAGCCAGCATTTTGCTTCTGGGAATCTATTTTAATTCCACAATCAGAAACACATTTGAGAATTTATATAAAAAATGACTTGTGAGTTTTCATCAGAATAATATTTGTAATACAGTTATAGTAAATGACAATTTTACGTTATTCACATTAATGGAAAACTGGAAACATTACTTGTTTGCATGACATAAACCTGCCTTGATGTATCTACCCCATAAAAGGCACAGGCGTTAAAAATTATGTTTACCAAGAATTTTTAAAGATATAGAAAAGAATATACAGAAGAGCGTCTGAAAGTCATAATAAGAAAATTCAAAGTCTCGCAGAATTGGATAAGTAGCTGAGTTGATGCCGGTACAATATCACAATAGTGCCTGACACGAGTGCAATCAAAGTTCACTGCTCTCTCATCCAGTCCCCAGGTGCCCGTTTCAGAAAACCCCGGATGTGAAACAAAGTCTTCAAAACAGCGGCTCCAGTCATCTTATTCTTGGGTGTTGTCTACATTTTCTGCAGTGAGTTTGTAGGCCATTTGTAATTAAAATTTGTGACCAAGAAAAAGGGAAACTACATCTGCTTAGTCACACATTCTTTTTTAAATGACAAAGGACAGATTCTGACATTCACAAGATGAGATTTAGAACAAAAGCAAGCAGGCAGTGGGAAAAAAAACAAAACCGTAACACAGCCTCCCAATGGAGCGATTGTCTTTCAGAGGTTATTCATTCCACTGGGTGACAGTTATTCGGATGCTTTTAGTTATTTAAATTTGCTGATCGATAGCTGGACACTGCATAAGTAGACAGTTGCGACTTCCCCAAATTTATGGATTGAGGATAAGCTGTGCACGTGTGTGCACGTGTGTGTGGAAAAGAGAGAGAACACATACATTTGTGCATTTTCTTCTTAACTCGTGCATTTTACGTGGTTCCAGGAAGTACTGAAGTCAGTGATTCCTGATGAGCTGTCCAATTACATGTAAGCAGAAAACCGAGTGGCCTGCTGGGGGGGAACGCCGCCCCTCCAGGTTGCTCCGAGGCCTCTGGTGGGCGTCTTTGACCCTTGGGGCTCTGCAATGTTTGCCTCTTTCGGGGTCACTGTGAGCATTTAGCAGGCTCACTGACTTTTCTCTTTCATGAATGTGCGATGGGTGCTGAAGGAGCCCCCAAAGTGGGCTCCTTCTGAGTCCTCCTGAGGACACGGTTTGCAGTAGCCCCTGGCGGTGGTCTACGCACCGTCCTTTGCCTCTGTCGGTGGGTCACGCTGACATCACACTGGGGGCCTTTCTGAAAGTGGCCCTGTCTTGTCCTGAGCTTCTGTCGTTTGGATGTCTCACTCTGAGGGCGCACACTGCCCAGGAACGACACTGTTACAGTGGAACATTTGATTCACCCAGCCCCTAGCAGTTCTCAGAATACAGGATGGAGTTTTCTGTTCCCATTTTCATTTCTTGATACTTGCAAAGAGCATCAATCCAGGGATAAACCACCCATAATAATTAACCAGACAGAACGAAATCATTTGTTACTCAAACTTTGTTACTTCAACCCTCTTTATTACCAAGGGGGAAAAGCCACTGGCTTCCTACAGATATTGCGACATGGTTGCAAAAGAGCAAGTGGGTTAAAGTTGTACTTTTTTTCCCCTCCAGAAATTCCATTTGCCAAAGTGCCAGGATTGCACCATCCTTGGTGCTAATGCTGATAGCTCTGTGACAGGAGGTGTTTTCATAGGCAAATGGGTTTGCAGCATCAGACCCACTCTTCCAGATGCTGCTGCCATAGCGACCAACGTGGAGAGAGTCAGCAAACAAAAACGTCTCTGAGGACCTTTGCAGCACGATCTGTGAGCATCCTTGGGTTTCTTTGGGGAGAATTATACTACCGTGCTTTATTCACCCACTCTTTAACGAAGTCAGTAAGTATGTATTGAGAATCTACTGTGAGCAAGGCACTCTGCTGGGTGGGAGAGAAAATGTAAAGATGGAAAGAAGACAGCAGGCACGTTAGAGATGGAGATGTGCAGAGAGCAGAGAAGGCCGTTCCCATCCGAGGGAAGCCCAGATGGAGCCAGAAGCCCCGCCCTCTGCTGACCCTCCCAGGCCACCTCCTGGCCCCTCCCCCTGCCCATGGTCCTGGCCCCTCCCCCTGCCCATGGACCAGACACGACCCAACTAACTCCCTAGATGGCCTTCTCTACCCATCCTGGTTCAAGTCCAGTAAGTTCTCCTACAGCAATAAGTGTGATATTTTAAACGCCCCAATCTGATCATCAGAATACCTGCATACAACTCTGAAATAGCTTCCCATTTTATTTTAGAATAAAGATCAACATTTGCTCTATGGCCTCCAAGCTCACAGGCAATCTGGCCCTGCCAGCCTCTCCAGGCTCCTGCTAACCACGGGGTTCCTCTGCTCAAGCCCCAGTTTTAGGCTTTTTGATGGTGTGCGTTCTCTCCTGTCTTAGAGTCTTCAAAATACTGTTGCCCCCACCCCACCCCACTGGAACCCTCTCCTGAGCTCAGCTCCAAGTCTCCGACCCCAGACGATCTCCGAGTTGCCGGCCTGGGTGACATGGTGCATTGCGAGAGCATCCTGCATTTGGGGCTCTCGGTGCTTATTTCAATCAGATACAACCGAGTGTGGCAGCAAAGCTGAAATGCCAGGGGCCTAATGCCGCCACTTTCTTATTTAAAGCATCAAGAGTGAACAGGGGGCTTCCCGAGAGGCTCAGCTGGCAAAGAGCTCACCTGCAGTGCAGGAGACCCCGGTTCAATTCCTGGGTCAGGAAGTTCCTCTGGAGAAGGGCTGCGCACTTTAGTATTCGTCTTTGGAGAGTTCCGCAGACGGAGGAGCCTGGCGGGCTACAGTCCATGGGGCCGCAAAGAGTCCACACGACTGAGTGACTAAGCGCCGCACAGCGCAGAGCTGAGGAGAGCCAGAGGGGCATATGGAAGGCCAGGGAGCCGGGGTCCTTCTAGGACCTTCCTCTGATAGACTCCACCCTGGGCTCTGATCCGCTTGATGGCTGCTCGAACTCCGGGAGCCACGGCTGCGTTCTGAGCAGCAGAGTAAGGAAACAGAAAAGAGGAGCCGCGAGGCTCGTGCCTCCCCGTTAAGGCTGCTTTCCATAAGCTGCGCACGACGCTGTGTCTTGTAAACTGTTGGCTAGAACTTACTCACACACCACAGCTAGCCAAAGGGAAGTCTGAAAAATTAGGGGACGAGGGGCGAGCCCTGTCCAGCTAGAAGTACGGGGATGGGCCCTTTGGTTCTCTTCTTAGATACCACCTCTGTCTCTAAGGACCTTTCCCGGGTCTCTCGTCCTTTGCTATGCTCCATAGCGGCTTTCAGCTTCTATCATATCACTTTTTCCCCCCAAGCCTTAATAGTATCTGATTTTTTTGTCTGTTTGTTTCAAGATTTAATTATTGAACCTGTTATTTTGTGACTCTGCTTCCATCCCTCAGAATAAGCAGTAGGGAATTTATCCGATTCCCTCATGGATACAGCTTTATGCTAAGAGCAGTGTTTGGTACACAGTCTGTGCAAATATAATAAATGTGTTGGGGGGAAGAGGAAAATAAAGTGATCACGCTGCCAAGCCCAGAACCATTAGCAGCTTCTGAGTCAACAGCAATGACTAGAAAAGTTTAGCAGGCTCAGAAATGTTTCTCCTGCCCTGTCTGTCATTTAGAATCACCCATTAGGCCTTACTTAGTGTTAGGTTCAGAGCTTGGCCCCATTTTATGATTTCATACATGGCAGGGGATGGTGGATCTAAATTAAGTATCTATCAAATCAGTCTTTACCTGGAATAAAAATCCTCAGAAGATGGTTATAAAATCTGAGAGACATCATGATCTGGGGGGTAGAGGAAACCCCCACTATAATTTTCATTTCAACACTTTCCCTTTTCAGTATGAAAGGGAAGACTATTGGTGATAACAGTAAGGCAACAGGTAGGAAGCCAGGGCTATTGTAGGCACCGTGGAAGGTTCCAGTAGGGAAATCAGAAGCATATTCCCAGGTGGGGTCAGTGGTGAAGAGCCCACCTGCCAAGGCAGACGTAAGAGGTCTGAGTTCGATCCCTGGGTTGGGAAGATCCTCTGGAGAAGGGCATGGCTCCAGTATTCTGGCCTGGAGACTCCCATGGACAGAAGAGCCTGGCAGGCTGCAGTCCATAGGGTTGCAGAGAGTCAGACACGACTGAAGCGACTTAGCACGCAAGCTCGAGCAAAGAAAGGAAAGACAAGCATAGGAGACATCTTGAAATAATATTACCACAAAGCAGCTAGTGGAAAAACAAGCTCATGCGACGCACACAGACTGTAAGAAGATGGAGTAAGGGCAGAGACCAAGGACACCAAGGAGCAGGCCAGCAACGGGAGAGGAGACCCCTCTGGAAACGGGCCACCGCTGCGACCACAGGGCAGAAAAGCAAACATGTGCACTCGTCCTCCCGGTAGAAAGGACGACAGGCTCAGAGTAATTTATTCCCACTGCCTAGGGCCTCATCTTGGCGTGAAGGCCTCGTACATTTCTACAAACAACAGGGGGCATGACAACCCTGACATGCCGCGCACAGAACCGTCTCTCCAGACATTAATCCTCAGTTCATCTCGAGACAATATCAGGTGGCCATTTGTTTTCTGATTGTTTACTTAAGTCAACTCAGATAGAAAGCCACAGACAGCTTCCAAAGGTATGGATCATCGTCCAATGAGGGGCAAAGTCACATAAACAAGGAATCGATGATGAACGATAGGAAATTGCAAAACAAACAGAGAGGCCAGAGGGCAGCGTGCACACAGCTGCGGCAGGGGAGGGGCAGGCAGTGAGCATCCGCTATGGAGCCCTTGGATCTATTGATTTTTCCCCTCCTGACACAGGAAAACTGAAGGAAGGCAAAGGGAAGGACTCCAACAGATTTTTTTTGTTCATGTGTTTTCAAATTTGATTTGAGTTAAATCCATCAGGGCCGCTCCACTTCGCATACAGGTCAGCAGGTAGGTCTTCATTCAATCACAACATTGTACCTGCATAGCCTCCTTTATGCCCGGGAAACAGTGGTCATGAGAATTCCTCAAGGGGTCCCCTAGGGGTTCAGCAGGAAAGAACCGCCTGCAATGCACGAGATTGGGTTCCATCCCTTGGTTGGGAAGATTCCCATGGAGAAGGGAATGGCAACCCACTCCAGTATTCTTGCCTGGAGAATCCCATGGACAGAGGAGCCTGGTGGGCTACAGTCCATGGGGTTGCAAAAGTTGGAAGTGACTGAGAGATTAAAGAGCAAAAAAATAAGATATTTAATGCAAGGCAGGGATAGTTTCCTTAGAAGAGTCATCTTAACAATCATACTCTCTGCCCTGGTCTACCACAAACGTTTAAGATATTACTTTTACTCCCCAAGTTTAATTCTGGGCTGAATTTCTTGGATATGTTCCTCTGAAACGACTAAACCCTGATGATGTTGGGTCACTTTAGGTTTCTAAATATATTCTTATTATTTCCATCCTTATTTTATTATCTCCTAAAGGCTTTGGAAAGAATAAACATCATTCTGAGAAAATAAAGATAAATCATAAAAGCAGGCAACTCAGAGCTAAAGCGGAGGCTTTAAGGATAGCATACATGTCCCACGACTTTCCTCTTTTTTTCCAAATCTCCGCACAGAATTGTGTGGCTTGGCCTTGCAGCATTACTCAGCACAGAGGCAGAGAACAATAGACTGACCCCAGAGAGCCCCGAGGGGTAGACACCCCATGGAAGGGACAGTGCTTAATGACACCAACGGGAAGCTGTTCTGCCAGCAAGTATCAAGAGACGCCTCCGAGGAGCGCTGAACCTCACTTTCCCTATCTTCAGGGGTTGGACTGGTCTTCAAGGAACTGAAGTCCATTATTACTTCGTGCCTCTGGAAGTTGTGGGAAAGTGCATTTTCCTAGAAAAGATTCACAAATGAACCATGCGTGAGCCTGGAATCATCATACTGAGATAAAACCAATCCTAAGACAAGACACAGCGAAACGGAATGGATAGTCACATGTCTGAAACCTGTGGGCTTCTCAGGTGGCTCAGTGGTAAAGAATCTGCCTGCAATGCAAGAGATGCAGGTTCAACCCCAGGGTCGGGATGATCCCTGGAGGAGGGCATGGCAACCCACTCCAGTATTCTTGCCTGGATATCCCATGGGCAAAGGAGCCTGGTGGGCTACTGTCCATGGGGTCACAGTCAGACACGACTCTGGGACTGAACATCATCGAAAGGCTTGGCCGATCCAGCCCAAGCTGTCTCTCTGATAAATGCTTTCAGATTGCACTTTTGGCCCACCCCATCCACCTCTGAGTGAACTTTTCAGGTGTCTCTGGGGAAGAAAAGAAGATGTGGACGAGAACTCGGCCCCCGGGACGCCTTTGCGCCTCACTTGGAGGACCGTTTCTCTGGAAGCGACTCTGATGAGGCCACCTCTGCGGCGCACTGCCGTCTGGCTCAGAACTCGCGTGCGCTCTCCTAAGCTCTCTTCCCACAAGCGCATTAAGAGGCAGTTGTGCTTCCTGGCCTCAGTCACTTAAGGGGGAGGAGGCGAAGGTTACCCAGCGTTTGTGCGATGCACTCCGTCCGGTTGCCCAGAAGCACAGCGCGGTGGGCGTGATGAGCGGGTCTTTGAAACACACAATCAGTCAGGCTGATGCCTGGCGTCAGATCCCGAACACCTCCCACCTCGCCTTCATCCTCTGCTCCCCTTGTCTTCCTCCCCCTCTGGGGTGGAGCATGGCATCTATCCATGGAAACGAGCTTTCTCTTCTCCTGACTTGAATATTCTAAACAAACCCATGTATTACATCAATTCAGTCAATATACTCTGAGTCTCCTGACCATCAAAGTTATGGAAATGTATTTCATACCTCTTCCGTGTTCAGCTAAAAATCAATAAAAATCCATTATCTAATATTTCAACAGCTACACACCGGAGAGACAGTTAGAAATAAATCTCTCCGAAGGAAAAAATTAAACTGTCTCACACGATTGCTAATTATTGACATTTACTTCTTATAATCTCATACCTGGTGGGCAATTATTGGTATTAAGTGCATAGTAGATCAGTCTCAAAGGAAAAAAAATGTTAAATAGCAAGACAGAGACATTCCGTCCATGTTATTGGTTTTTTCAGTGAATCTTCAGATTTTAAGAGATATACACCGGTTCAGGATTATTGGTGACTGTTTCTAAACATTGATTTCATTTCAAAAGGTGTAACTAGGCATCACAGATAGCTAACATTAAGTTAAGGAAAATGAAATACTGATAACCACAGCCTGGAACTATGCCACATTGAGACAAGAAGTGACACAAAGGTGCTCAGCTATTTGAAGGAAAGCACCGAACAAAACGTACTCAATGAAACTGAAAATCTGAAGGAAACAGTTGAGATCAGAGGACCTGTTTACTGGAAAGAAGAGATTCTTAAGCTGAGAGTGGTTACAAATGGATGTTGGTTTCTCTAAGGTTCCCACCCTACCCAAAGAGATGCCGCATAGTGCAGGCGTTTTATTTATAAACCTTACAGAGGTGTTTCAGACATGAAGGAATGGAGGTGCAGAGACTGGACACTTTGGCTGAAGTCAGGTAGCGGTCAGTCACCCTGTGAGCCCGCCGTTACCCTCAAGACTTGGGCTTCTCAGCCTCTTCGGGGGCGGCCTTCCTGCCCAACAATTCTGTCTGAAATTCAGTTGCGTTTCCACATTGTTTATTATTACCTTAGGCCTGAGATGCTTTGAATATGGGACAGCTGATCAGTGTGTCCTGAAATGCACAATAAGGGATCATATTTGGCCCCTTAATGGTTTCCGAACCTAGTTACTTGTTGTCTTAAACGTGTGTTGAGCATCCCTGAGATGGCTGGATGGTATCAGTACTCAGTGTACATGAATCTGAGCAAACCCTGGGACATAGTAAAGGACAGGGAAGCTTGGCCTGCTGCAGTCTGGACATGACCTAACGACTGGGCAGCAACAACATCCATTCACTCACTCAGTACGTATCTATCGAGAATCAACTACATGCCAGGCACTATGAAAAAGGCTGGAAGCAGCACAATGAATTATTTAAAAAAAAATCTGCCTTTAAAGAGCTCTAGATGGGGAGTAGAGAACTGTGGCTGCAGGGAATTATTTGGGCCTGATAAACCCTGGAGAGGGTCTCAGCTCTGCTCAGACAAGTCTTTTTGGAGGAGGGGACAATAGGTCTCAGTTCTGAAATAAGAAGTGGGAGTTTTGTCAAGCAGGGCATTCTGGGAAAGGGGCTGCATTCACTGAAAACGTGGGTTTGAAAGCATGAGGCTCATTATAGAAACAGCAGGTCATTTAGTAACCTGACGGCTCGGGAAGTCCAGCGTGAGGAGAGGAGGTGGCAGAGGCTGAAATTCGCTGGCTGGACCACGATGTCTGAATTCATCTAGGGGCAGTCTGGGGCCAGCGAAGGATGTGACAGAGAGGAATGGCTTGATCAGAGGTGGTTTTTAAAGGAGTCACTACGGCAGCCTTGGGAGGAAATAAGTTGGTAGCAAGTGAAGATGAACCCGAAGTCCAGGAAACCCATCTAGAGGCCCCTGGCAACGGTGACGGGAGAGAGCCCTGTAGTCGGTGGACAGGCAGGAACTGATGGTGATGCTGAGGGCAGATGTAGAGGGATGGTGAGGTTTCGCATCAAAGTCACCCCACCGGACGGCAGCTTCAGCAAGTGGAGATGAGAACACCGCCTAGAAAGAGGTAGGGCGAGGCAGGTGAATGCCGCTTCGAAATTGGAGTTTCAGGGGTTCTTGTGACGTGCCTAAGGGATTCCACCGAGGGGCTGGGCGGTGCGGGAAGCCGGCTGGCCATCCGGGCGTCATCGAGGCGGTCAGGGTACAGAGAGCCAGTTGAATGTGCTGGGATCGGGGGCATGAGGTGAGGAGCCCCGGAGATGGGTCCCGAGAGCAGTAAGCCCAGGACTGCCCGAAAGCGTGGAGTGAGAAGGGGAAGGGGAAGCAGCAGCCGGGAAACCAGGGGAGGAGGGCAGGAGGAGGGCGCTTTCTCTCCAGCCCGGCGACACACAGCCCCTGTTGAGAATAAGTCCTGAGATTCCTATGTAACACGGTCTGTTGTCTAAAACTTAGAAGATGTCAAACCTCATACAGAAGAAAGTGCAGTTTCCTTAGAACCCTATCCTTCCAGGATAACCACTTTGCACACTTTTCCATGAGTTTCTCAGTTAGATGCCTCCCTTAAACTAGTGCAGGCTTCCCTGGGGGCTTGGTGGGAAAGAATCCACTTGCCAATGCAGGAGATGCAGATTTGGTCCCTGGGGTCGGGAAGATCCCCTGGGGGAGGAAATGACAACAGTATCCCTGCTTGGGGAAGTCCATGGACAGAGGAGCCCAGTGGGCTACAGTCTGTGGGGTCACAAAAGAGTTAGACACGACTTAGCAACTAAATAACAAAACAGCAACTCAAACCAGTACAGACCTTGGAAAAAACCTGAAACATCCAAGTCGGGAAGGATTTGCCTTTTAGTTTTTTGTGCTTGATGACTGTACTTTTTGACATGCACTGCTGAATACGTATAGTTTTTGAGAAAATGCGTGTATTATGTTAGTGCTCAATGTAGAGAATTGAGAAATCTTTCCATGTAGAAAACTACATGGTAGATAAATTGTTTATCTGTAGAAACTGATTTTGACAGTGGATACTCAAATACTTTTAAATATCCTTCTTAAAGATATAAACATCAAAAATAGAGTTTAAAGTCTGTAGACTGAGATTTAAAGAAACCAATTTTTCAGCTTTTCTGAGTCAGGTGTAACCTTTCTGTACTTTTCAAACTGGTATTTGAAGGTTCAGTTTCAGTCCAGTACCCTTTTCTTGCGATTTGGGGACACAGCTGCTACTGGGGATCTTCCATTGTTTTCACCACTCTGTCTGTTTTTATATCTTTCCCCATTCTAATAACCACCTCTAGGCATTTCTTCTGCAAGGACAATTTTAGATTACACATCAGGCATAAAATTAAGTGCTGGTCCACACGTCCAGAGTCCACAGAACAGACTAAAGTAGACTCTGGGCTGCTGGTAGCCATCTGCAGCTCGGGGAGCCGTTGGTGTGTTTGTGCACATCCTCAGCTTGTCGCTGGCTGGACTCTGGAGGGCGAGGTGACCAAGGACAAACACAGCCCCGGTGGGCAGGCCACCAGCCCAAAGACCAGGAAACAACACAGCCCCGGTGGGCAGGCGTGGAGGCGGACCCCCTTCCTGGGGACCGAGTTGAGGCTGCTTCCTGGGCACGTGGGGCACACTCTCCACTCCCCTTTCCCCAGGTAACCTCCTCCAGGACCTGGTGAGGCTGCCCTCCTGGTGGGCTCAAGTCTGCATGCCCACCACCTCATCTCAAAGGCAGCAGCCTGTTCCTCTGTGCTCTGCTCACAGATCCTGCGCTTGCCTGGTGATGAAATTGTTCACTGACTCCAGGACTGCTGGGGGGAGAAGGCCACCTTCCACCAAAAGCCACTGCTGGGCTCCCTCCTGTCCCTTGACACAGAGCCGCAAGATGGCATGATGCCAGCTCTGGTCCTGACCACAGCTCCTTTACCAAGCGCATCCATGGGGATACATCAGGAAAGATTTCCTGCAGGAAGCTTTCAGCAGAAGCACCTGCCCGTGAAGACTCAGAATTGCACCTGGAAATCACAGTTCTTATCTTCTGAAATCTGACGGTATATCAAGTGAGCATCTTCGGGATGCTGGCCGAGCCCCACAGCCTTATTTCCGGCAGTGTTTCTCAAATCTTGTCATCTCTGGACAAAGGAGATGAACTGCACTGGCCTGTAAGCAGAGGAAGCCATTTCCATCATTTAAAGGGACCAATCAGAATAAACTCTGAGATACATTGTGACTTTTTTCTTTATGTACAAAGCAGCACACTTAAGTTATTTAAAGCCAAGTACAGCTTACTGTGCTCTTAAAGCAGGAAAATATGCAAAAAGGGACTAAATTGCCATTCTCTCTGATCTTCAGTAAGGGGTCTGTTTAAGACAAAGTAAGACCTTAAGAATTACATGTACCCCAAATTCACACAAACTTTCTTTTGGGTCTCCTAATGTCAAATAGTGATTTGGAATGATAAAAGGGTGCTTGTGTCCCAGGAAAACCAGGGGACCCCCACAATGAAGCCAAGTCATCGCTGTCTTTTGTGGCTCGGAACCAGGTGAAAAATGAGGAGAAAAGGTTTTTCTTTTTTTTGGAAGTGTGCCATTTACCACATTAAGATTTAAAAACATGCACACTCCAAATGATACAGATTTTGAACCATTGTTTTTTTCTTCTGGACACAAAATCCAAGTAAATGTTAGATGTTGACAATACCATGGCTGAAATTCTGAGTTGAAAACTGATTTTTTTAAAAATAAAATAGTGAGACCAAATTGTGTTTTTCCATTAGCACCATCTGGGGCTCACAGTCTTCGGTGTGTACTCACAGCATCTACAGATCCACGTGGATCGCTGTTGCCCTGGGCTCATGTCTGAATGTGTGTCCAAGAACGTGAGCCTCGTGCCGAGAACCACACACACACAGACACACACACAGGCTCGCGGCCGTCTCCCTGGTGGTCCTGCTAATTATCCTGAGGACACAGCCTCACGCCAGGGCCTCACAGTGCTCTGGGCACTGTGCTGCTTCTTGGACTGTCTGGCCTGTGGAGACCTTTCTGTCTGGGACAGTACCATTCTGTCTAGACAGGGAGAGAACGCATATCTTGGCTGTTTTTCCCAACACCACAAGCGGCCTCCTATAACCCTCCACCGAGACGTCCTTTAAAGAAAAGCGTTTGAATTCCAGAAGGGCTTGTGGCTGCGATGGTGTGGGGGCCGCCTGGGATTCCGGGCGGGGTGTGCGTCCCTTCCCTTTGCAGAGCACTTGGCCTTGCCCGCCAGGGAGCGGCAGGCCGCCTGCAGAGCCTCTCGCAGCACCGCTGTCATCTGCGGAAGAGCCTTTTGCTTGCAAGCAACGAGCACGTTTTCCCGGGTGGGAGAGTGAGCCTGATTATCCAAGAAAGACAGAGGCGAAGGTGAAACATGGGGGCTTTAACACAGTTCGAGGTGCCCAGCTCCCAATTAGGCTTGGCTGTAAATACACCAGGTTTAACCTTAAAAGTCAAAACCTTAGATGTGCCCCGTGATTCCCAAAACCATGAAACATCAAATAGAAATATTATAATCCACGCGAAGCTCATGACTCTGCAGGTGTTAACCCAGCCGTTCAAAGTGCCTTCTCCCATTTAATGAAGGGAATTAGCTCCATAAAAGTTTATATGCTGCGTGCTCCCTATATTGTGTGTGCATTCTCCCTATCACGTGTTATTCTACTTGCTATAATGAAATCTTCAAAGAACGAAAATGCCCCGTGGCTAACAGACTTTCCAGATCAGACACCGTGGGACGAATAACTTGCCTTTTTTTTTTTTTTGACTGTTCAGAGTGAAAGAGTTTTTATTTTAGTTTTCATGGTACTTAGACAAAAATTTAGAACTCAGACTTTTTAAAGGATCTCTCAGGAAAAAGAAACTATGGCCTGTTCCTTTTGAACTCATCATAGATTCCTATTTCAAAGAACTAACTAATATTCCCCAAAAGGTACATTTTGAAGAGATATTTGGCATAAGACATCTTGCTATAGCTCCTAGTGAGCTAAAAATAAAACCTACTCCATAGAACTCATTTATTTTTCTTAGAAGATAAATTTTAAAGAGAGGTCTTTTCTTTTCCGCTTAGAAAAAAGAGCCAACTAGCTACCTTTATGTCAGGAAAGGATATGAATGTGTAGCCCGATAAGATCTAGGGCATCTAATTCCTTCTCTACTTTTGCAAAATTAATTTTAAAAAATCACCATGTGGGTGCATTTTAAGGCCCTGACCTGCTCCTCAGTTGTGAGGAGGGTACCTGCTGCTGCCCTCTCCAATTACCCATCTTCTTAGCTAGTCTTTCTCACATATATATGTGAATCACTACAGGTTTGACCAGCTTCTTAAGTATTTGATACTTGCAGATGCCAATGTGAAGTCATTTGCCTTTTTTTTTTTTTTACTCCCATTCGACTGATAATAATGCAGAGAGATACATGGTTAGGACTCAGGATTATGCAACCTGTTTCAAAGAACAGGAAAGATTGTAATTTTTTTGTTCACATCCTAAACCTATACATCCTTGTTTCTGTCTAATCTGGATAAGCATGGAACAACAGACTGGTTCCAAATAGGAAAAGGAGTATGTCAAAGCTATATATTGTTAATTTTTATGCAGAGTACATCATGAGAAATGCTGGGCTGGAAGAAGCACAAGCTGGAATCAAGATTGCCAGGAGAAACATCAATAACCTCAGATATGCAGATGACACCATCCTTATGGCAGAAAGTGAAGAGGAACTAAAAAGCCTCTTGATGAAAGTGAGAGAGAAGAGTGGAAATTTTGGCTTAAAGCTCAACATTCAGAAAACGAAGATCATGGCATCTGGTCCCGTCACTTCAGGACAAATAGATGGGGAAACAGAGGAAACAGTGGCAGACTTCATTTTCGGGGGCTCCGAAATCACTGCAGATGGTGACTGCAGCCATGAAATTAAAAAGACCCTTACTCCTTGGAAGGAAAGTTATGCCCAACCTAGATAGCGTATTGAAAAGCAGAGACATTACTTTGCCAACAAAGATCCGTCTAGTCAAGGCTATGGTTTTTCCAGTGGTCATGTATGGATGTGAGAGTTGGCCTGTGAAGAAAGCTGAGCACTGAAGAATTGATGCTTTTGAACTGTGTTGTTGGAGAAGACTCTTGAGAGTCCCTTGGATTGTAAAGAGGTCCAACCAGGCCATTCTAAAGGAGATCAGTCCTAGGTGTTCTTTGGAAGGACTGATGCTATAGCTGAAACTCCAATACTTTGGCTACCTCATGTGAAGAACTGACTCATTGGAAAAGACTCTAATTCTGGGAGGGATTGGAGGCAGGAGGAAAAAGGGACGACAGAGGATGAGATGGCTGGATGGCATCACTGACTCGATGCACATGAGTTTGAGTGAACTCTGAGAGTTGGTGATGGACAGGGATGCCTGGCGTGCTGTGATTCATGGGGTCACAAAGAGTCGGACACGATTGAGCGACTGAACTGAACTGAAAAAGTATTCTTGTCCTGACTTGTTCTTTGCACTTTGCTGGCATTTAATTGCTTGCTTGTGTGTGTGTGTGTGTGTGTGTGTGTGTGTGTGTGTGTATGTGTGTGTGTGTGCACGCACGTGAAAGAAGTGGGACCTGGTGCAAGAAGGAAAGGAGGGAGGGAGTGAGGGAGGGAGGGAAGTAAAGATGGAGACTGTTTAACAGCACTTGCTGGCCAGTTTTTCCAAGGAGCAAATTCTTGGCTAGTCACTGTCATTTGGTCTAACAAAATGACATCTCAGGGATACAAAACAGCTTCTTGCAGAAACTGCCTTTTAATTTGGCACATGTTACGCTGTCTTGCAGAAAATATCAGTTTAGCTGACAGTTTGGGGAAGAAAGTAGATATCTTCATATTTTAAAATTCCCAAATATTCATGCATACTCAAGCTTCGCTGTCTTAGAACATGCTCAAACTAAGCCCATCCTGAGAAACTAAGTCAAAAAGGGAGCTCAAATTATCGCATAAAATCAAGAAAACATTGTGAAAGGAAAAGCCTTTCCACAATTTTCGTTTCAGAGCACCTCATCTTTTAAGCATGCCATACCCAACATAATTTTCATAGTTTTTCCTGAGACTTCCTTCCCTTCTTCTGTTTTAATAATAAATTTCCCAGGAAATTGCCCTATAACTGCCACATAAGGGAGACAGATGTTCCAAAGAAAAGAGCAATTTTATTTTATAAGATATCTTTTAACATATGCATGTGAAGTCTCATAAATCGTCAGAGTAGCAACACTGAATAAAAGGTAAGGCTGTCACAGAATTCAGAAAATGTGACTCTGCAAAAAGCTAATACAGTGTAATTATGTGTGCCTCTAAAGATAAAAATTTATCAGAGTTTTGAGCGTCCCTGGTGGTTCAGACAGTAAAGAATTTGCCTCTAATGCGGGAGAACTGGGTTTGATCCCCAGGGCAGGAAGATCCCCTGAAGAGGGAGATGGCAGCCCTCCCTAGTGTTCTTGCCTGGAGAACCCATGGGCAGAGGAGCCTGGTGGGCTACAGTCCATGGGGTCGCAAAGACTCAGACACGACTGAGTGAGGAACAGTCACCTTTTGAGTACCTAGGGCAATGATGGGCCACGTGCCTCATTTCTCCCAAATATAACCTCTCAAACTTGGTGCCCTATCATCAAGCATGATTCAGGTTACTTGAAAAAAAAAAAAGGTTTCTTTCCTTGATCATAAAAGTAAAAACATTTTGGAAAAAAAATTACAGTGTAACAGAAATGAGAATGTCTCACAATACTATCCCTTGACTAAAACCAGTGTTAATGTGTTACACTGTTTCCAGTTCTATTTGTTCCTAGAGAAATAGAGGTAGTCTGAAAACCATAAACAGGATCTCGTTGGGTATCTCTCATTTCCCCAGTGAGATAGTCACTGGAGTCTCCCCAAGACACAGTTGCCTTGAGGAATCGAAGATTTTATATCAGAGATGCCCAGAAAAAAAAAAAATGTAGCTTCTGACATTCAGAATGGAACCCCTTCCGCAGGAGACACTGCTGAGAAAGACTCGGATTTTGTTTGTTTTCATCTCAGGCTCAGAGGGGTCAGTGAATCCCTCTTCACAAGTTCTCGGGGAGTTTTCATCACTGTTCCACCCTGAGACAGGGTTTCCTAACTCCCGGCTCCTCCTCCTCTGACAAGTCAAGTGCCAGCCTTGGCAGATTGGGGTTCAGGTCTACAGCGGAGCCCTCGAGCTCCAGATAAACAGGAATTTTCTGGTGAGGTCCGTGGGGAAAGAGGTGGAAGATCAAAAGATCCAAGAGCTGTGGTTGCAAGGGGGGAGGTGAGGGCTGGGAGCCTGGGTTAGCAGATGCCAACTGTTACACACAAGATGTATAAACAAGGGCCTACCTAGAGGCCAGGGAGCTGCGTTTAATATCCTGTGATTAAGCGGAAAGGGAAAGGAAGGTGGGAGAGGACACGTGTATAACTGAGTCACTTTGTTGCACAGCAGAAATTAACGCATTGTAAATCCACTATGCTTCAGCAAACTTTTGAAAATGGAGAGAATCAAACAGCTGTGAAGCAGGGACACCCGTCGTCCGCCTTTCTCCGTCCCACTGTCTGCCTGGAGGCTCATCAAGGGTGACAGGATGGACACTGTTAGAGCGCTTCCTCGCCCACGGAGTCAGCGAGAGAGTGGGGAGGGTGAGGCGGCTCGCTGCTCCGGGAGGCCCGCAGGCCCACCTCTGCCGGCTGAGGACCCCTCCGCCCTGACCACGGCTCCTACTGGCGCCGCGGGCTGCTTTATGGGCGCTGGCGTTCTCCTGAACAGCAACTCAGCAGAAGACCTGTTTACCAATGAAACTGATCCGAACATTTTCAACTTATGTTTTATCTTTGGATGAGTGCTCTTTTGAGGCTCTCAGACTGGTTTAGGATTTCGCTGTGTATAACACCTCTTCCACCCAGCTCCCAAATATCGTGCCATTAAATAATATTTAGACGCAATTTTTGTTGTCTCAGTGGTAGTCTGGATGTAAATTTACTGCATTTATATAAAAATACTGTTATGAAAATGTTTGTAATATGTTTTTTTGCCTGCAACTCTGATTATTTCTTTAAGAAAATTATACAGAAGAGTAAAGTGGAGAAATGCTGAAACAGTGTTAAGTGTCTTAAAGGAGATCAATAAACTATTTTCAAAAAGGTATTATGTTTTCATTTCCTTTTCAATTTTTTTATTTGCTGAATTTTAAAAGTTGGAAAAATACTTTAAAGAATTCCTGTATATCCTTCATCCCAATTCTTCTTATAATAACTTTAAAAAATTAGAAAAGAAAAGAGCACTGCTACAATACTGTTATCTAACTTACGTGTTTCATTCAAATTTCACCAGTTGTTACACTGATGTCCATTTTCTGGTCCAGGATAAAATTTAAGAAAGCCAGTTGGTTGCATTTAAATTGCCATGTTTTGTTAATTTCCTCTAATCTGGATCTCTCCTGTGTCTGTCCTCAGAGGTCTTGACACTTGGGAGGAATGCTGGTCAGTTATTTTATCTAATATTCCTCTTTGTTGGTGTGCCTGGCATTTCCCCACAATGGCATTTCGGTTTTGAATTCTTAACAGAGGAGACACTCGGTGCCTAGAAACATGCCTACTTGCTCCATTGCTGACGGTAACGTTGATCATTTGGTAATGTGGCTTCTGCCTGGTTCCTCCACTGTTGGGAAAAATAATCTGTCTTCTCGGTAAGACCCCAATTATTACAAAGAGAAGGAAAGTTAGAAATAGAAAATCACCATTTGGTAGACCCCACTGGACTCCCTGGGGGCTCAGATGGTGAAGAGTGTGCCTGCAATGCAGGAGACCTGAGTTTAATTCCTGGGTCAGGAGGATCTCCTGGAGGAGGGCATGGCAACCCGCTCCAGTATCCTCGCCCGGAGAATCCCATGGACGGAGGAGCCTGGCGGGCTGCGGCCATGGGGTTGCGAAGACTGGGACATGCCTGAGGCATCTGGACAGCATGCTGTATAGGTGGTGGCGTCTGGGAGGTCTCTCCACCAGTGGAGATGTCCGACCTTTCAGTAAATCCCCAGTTAACAAATATAGGTGGAGAAAATGATGAATGAAGAAAACCTCCATTTGACATGCACCACAGCAGACACTGTTTCAAGCAAAAATCATGGCTGGATCTTAAAAGTAGTTCCCAAAGTGTGATGAGAATTGAGTTATTTCCATAGTCTCAAATTATCTCTCTATGTGATACTTATTGATCACAAAGGGGGATAATAGTAACTTTACAGTGGAAAGCACAGCAAATCACAGCATATTTTTGTAAATGTCCTCAGGGGAAAACAATCCTATTAACAAGATAGAAAAGGCGCTCATTTGCAAGCAGAGGTAAGATGGCTTCACATATATGGGTTCTAAGCTTTTCCTTTAACACGCTGCTGGCTCACGGTCTTTGCCAACTTCCCTTCCAGGTGCATTACTGTCTCATCTATTGATTTATGCCCTGGTTTTCTGCATAGCGGACATTAATCTAATGTTTGCCGTGTTTGCTGCAGTTCTTCCTAGGCTGTTGCTGTCTTTTAATATTATTTATGCTGATTTGTGAAACAGAGGGGCTTTTTATGCAGCTGACGGTATTGATTAACCATCACGCTCTCTTCCGTTGCTTTGACTGTAAAATTCTTGACCGTCTTGTGAACAGAGAAATATTTCCCATGCATTCTGCACCATATGTAAAGATAGACTCTGATCTGGTTTTGTTTTTGTTTTCTCAACAGAGAATACATTGCTTCAGAAAACTGTAATCCTTCTGTTTTTCATAACCTCATGATGCTATTACCATTATTCACTGCTTTGGCAATATGTCCCTGTGTTTCTTTTATTTATTTACCTTTTGGCCACTTTGCATGGCATGCGCGATTAGCTGTGCCCTGCATCGCCCCCCCTCCCCCCCCAGGGATCTAACTCTGGCCTCTTGCAGCTGAAGATGGAGATTTAACTCTTGGGCCGCCAGGAGAGTCCTATACCCTTGCGTTTCTTATTCATCTGTTTCACCCACGGATCCTTCTCCAGGACCAAAGCGACTTGCCTATCAGAGCTTTATGTCTCGACAAAAATGCTTCTCGCTACTTTATTTCAAAATTTTACTATTCAACTTCACGTGGCTGATCTTCTTGATCATTTTCAGACTCACTCTGCCTATAACCCCAGCCCAGATTTTCCATAGGGAATTTTGTTTTCGATTGCACTAAACCCAAAATTTTTGAGAAGAAAAAATAACGTATTCAGCTTTCTGAATTTTCAGCTCTTATCAACTTGTTTGATGTCTCTTCCTGGAGAAATGGCATTTTACTGATTGACTTTTAACTGGAGGATAACTGCTCTACAGTGTCGTGCTGGTTTCTGCGGTACATGGATCAGCCACAGGTGTACAAACGCCCCCTCCCTCTTGACCCTGCCTCCCGCCTCCCGCCTCACCCCTCCCCTCTAGGTTCCCTGAGTCATACGGTGAATGACGTTACAAATTTACACTGTTATGATCACATAAGTTACATACATATGAATCCATATGCAAATCAAACAGTGAAAAACACGTCTTGATCCATTAACTACATTTTTTTAAGTAGTTATTATTATTGAAAATAATTTATTTATTATTTATTTATTTATTAAAATAAATAATTTATTATTATTTATTTATTTATTTATTAAAAATAAACTATTATTTTTTAAGTGCTTATCACGTGATATTTTAGCCTAACTTTCTCCCCAGTGATCACACTAATTTCCAGATTATTTGTTGATAGGTGAGGAATTGTTCCCACGATCTTTTGACACTGCATCAGATCGGGGGTGACCCAGTCTGTCATGACGTGAAAGAACTGATGCGTCAAAATCTTCCACTGACACCTCCGGTCCCTGGACAGTCATTAGATTCCTTGCAGCCTCAGCAAGCAGAGAATTTAGACTCTCATCCACGTTATTCATCTCACTGCTCAGTCCTTACTCCCTCAGACATTTTTTTCACAAACAGTGATTATACTCAAAGTATTTTCTAGGCTCAGTTATACAGTTGGAGGTCTGCATAAAACATCCAATATCTCAGTTATCCAAGTCACAGACACTGTTTATCGGCGTGCTCCATCGATTCATTGACTTAATTTTATTAATCGATTACTCTCAATCCAAAGAGATTTGCAGCAATATATCGGCCATGATGACTGAAAACACTTCTTTATTGTTACGTCAAAGACAGTAACTTTAATGCTTTTGGATGACTGTTAACAGAAAGAAACGGTTTTACTGCTTTAACGAAAAAACAGAGAGTAACATCTTTTTCATAAGGAGTTTTAACAAAGTCAGATTTAAAAAGGAATGATTAATATTTTCTGATGTTTAACTTTTTCCACTTTCAATTGCCATTAAAGTGAGTATAAAAAGTGTGATGCAATCTTCAAATTCGTTTTACAACTTTAGACCTAATATACTATCAACATTGGCCCGTCTTCCAGTTTTCCTTGTCTAAATCCCAGTTGTCTCAGATGTGTTACTGAACTTTCTCTAGCGCTTATTTGGCATGTCATTCAAATGTGAGGTTTATCTGGAGGCTGAGAATTTGCACCTTTCATCTCACATTCAGAATAGTGATCTTATCATGACTTTGATGCCACCAGATTTTAAAGTGTATGTTTCTAAATTTTGGTTGAGACTTCAGATTGTCTCTATGACTTTGTCTGGATAACATCTACACAAAAGCCAATAAGTTTTTATTGTGTGCCTCTTTATTTTTTCCATGTACGAAGAACAAGTTTTGATTTTTTTCCAGATAACATCACTTACAGCTCCCAAGATCACTAGAAAACGGCACTAAGTTCAAAAATATTGAATTTCACATGAAATTATTAAAAGAGCTTTAGGTGAAACCTTGCCATCAGTAATGATTGAAATGTTACTGCCTTGATTTTTATGATTTCAAAAAACTTACTGTCTTATTTGGAAAGATCAAAGTTTTGTGGTAACAGGGTCCATCGCTCTAACTTTCAATGAAACACTCTTATTGATGCTAATCTTTTTAAAAGTTCTATTTACTATTTAGTGCCTAAAACACACAATGATTTCTAACTATTAAACAGTGCTAAGAATTCCGGTGGGTCACTCTATTTTCGTTTGCTTCATCAACATTTTTTTGATAAAAACTTTCAGATGTTTTGATTCTTCAAATACTTTATAGTATTGAAATGTGTCATGGTGTTATCTTAGTTAATACTTGTTTGGGTGTCTTGCTTTACTGGAAGATTTTTGCCAGCAGATAAGAATGCCCCTCACATCCCCTGTGCATTTGTATGTGGGTTCATGAGGTGGACGCTATTTGGATTTATTTCTAGGGAATCAACTCCAGAAGGAAACCCATGACACAATTCGTTAGTTATCAGAGCGCGGAAAGACCCCTACTTAGATTCCCAGGTGGCGCTAGAGGTGAAGACCCGCCTGCCGAGGCGGGAGACAGAAGACCCGCGGATTGGATCCCTGGGTCGGGAAGAGCCCCTGGAGGAGGGCATGGCAACCCACGCCAGTATCCTCGCCTGGGGAACGCCACGGACTGAGGAGCCTGGCGGGCTCTAATCCATGGGGTCGCAAAGAGCGGACACGACTGAAGCGACAGTGCATCCCCGCATGGAACCGCAGGATCTGACGGTGGCCCTGCTCTGATACTTTCCAAAACAGATTTATTGAGGCAGCAATCACATCCCATGAGATCCACGCCTTCCAAGTGTACCTCGAGTGGTTCCTAGGACTGTCAAAGAGCTGGGTACACATCACAGCTCTCCCATTCTCCTCCCTACCCAAAGAAACTGAGTTTGTAACATCTGACTCCGCAGCAGCCCCTTCAGCTCCTGGCAACCATGAATCTGTGTATGAGACTCTTTGAGGCCCCATGGACTATAGCCCACCAGGCTCCTCTTCCCTTGGAATTTTCCAGGCAAGACTACTGGAGTGGGTTTCCATGCCCTCCTCCAGGGAATCTTCCCAACACAGGGATGGAAGCCCCGTCTCCTGCATCGGCAGGTGAATTCTTTACCACTGAGTCACCTGGGAAGCCACTGCTTCCTGACTATGTGTTGACCAGCTCTGGACATCTCACCACGTGGAATCGTACGTATATGAGGCTCTTTTTTGAATGGCTAGAGTTTTCAAGGATGTCAGTGTTGGGGCTTGTACTGGCGCCTTCCACCTTTTGTGAGCTAATATCCTCGCGCCTTTTCATAAATGCTTCCGTGGGGAGATGGTCATACAGAAGTTGGGGGTCAGTTATCGCCGACTCATCTCCGACTCCATCTCCCATTTCTTTCCGATCACTGTTGAGACAATGACTCGGACAATCAGAACCCTTCACCCACACAGGTTAGGGCCTTGCTGACCGCCAGACTCGAGGGTCAAGTCATTGCTCTTGTTTGTCTCGTTAAAATGGACATGAGTTGAATGATCATCCTAAACGAAGTATGTCAGAGAAAGATCAATACAATGTGATGCCACGTACATGTGGAATTTAAAACAGGACACAGATGAACTTATCTGTGAAACAGAAGTAGAGTCACAGACATAGAGGACACACCTGTGGCTGCCAGAGGGCAGGGCAGAGGAGAGGGATGGAATGGAAGCTTGGGGTTAGAAGATGCAGACTTATGTATGGGATGGGTAGACAGGGTCCTATGGTACAGCACAAGGAACTATAGTCTCCTGTGATAAACTGCAACGGAAAAGAACGTGAAAAAGAATATATTTATATATATATAAAACTGACTCACTGCTGTACCGCAGAAATTAGCGTGCCATTGTAAGTCGGCCATACTTCAATCAAATAAATTCTTTAAAATGGGTATAAGCTGGAAAGCAAAGCTAACGTGGACTGGATGGTCCTTAGGCACCGAGCGCTGTGATTTCCAGGCACGTCTCGCGTGAATGAGCTTCACCCACATGCGTGTGGTGCAGGAAGCACTATTGTCTTTATTCCTCGGCTGAGGAAAACGAGGCTTAGTGGGTGCTGAGGACCCACCTCACAGTCAGCCAGGAAGTGATGGAGCTGGAATCCAGACCTGCAAATGGGCCTCTGCCTGGGACGGAAGAGGAGGAGGCGGCAGTGCAGGAAGAGACGGAGGAGAAGGGCAGGCGGCGAAGCCCAGCTGGCCGCTGCCTGCGCTCACCCTCAGCTGCTGAGGCTTCCTGAGCGCCTCTGAGCCACACACACATGGAGTCCCTCTGTCTCCTTAAGCACACAAAGAGCGCCACTTTCAGAATAGAGGTTAATCTTTCTATTTCTTCCCTATCTCTCCACTGGTCCCAACATGACTTTCTTCTCTGTGCAGATAAATAAATGATGTTGACGAACAGCCCAGGTAAGCAGGGGACCTGCGTCGACCCCAGGGTGTTGTATTAAAAATGAGAGCCGCGCCAGGCTGAAACGCTCGGGCGTTTAAAACCATGTTCTGCAATTTACGGGTTGGTGCTTGAAAATAACAGCCCCAAAATGCCTCCAAATATGCATGCACCAAACAGATTCTCCCCCTCTGAATTTATTGTAGGGTAATAAAAATGTACAGAAAAGGGGTTGATGGCAAATAGTCTTATTAAACCTCGAAGCCTCGCAAACAGCCAGGACACAGCACTGGGCCACGTAAGGCACCCCCAGCTATAATTCTGTCAAAGGCACATAAACACTCTTGATGGAATTAGAGGCTTACCCGGGATGGTAAATAGACCTTATTGTTTATAAATTTGATGCCAGATTCAACTACGAGATGGCCATTGTGTCTGACTTATCAGAGGCAGAAAGATATATGGAATTCTTTCATTTTTCTTAGGACATGTGAGAGTAAGATGGTAAACGTCATTAAGGTGGCAGGTGTACACACAGCTGAGTGGAATGGTCGTGCCGGGGGAAATTTTCTTTGAGGGAAATATACAAGTAATGCAAAATTGCGAGCATTAAAAAAGATTAGCTCTGACATGGGCGGGGGGATTTTTTTTTCTTTGTCGTTATTCACAGCTGAATAGCAATAAGATTGTAAGCTGCAGTGCTTCATAATAGAATGAGGCCCCTTGTATAACGAGGTTCATTATGAATGACACGCATAATTCCACTCGTGTTCTCTGTTGATTCCATCTTTTGTTGCTGAGACAGACGGCTTTAATGGGTCCAAGGAACCATGGTGCACTTTAAACACACTTAAAACTATTTTGCAAGAGTATTTTGTTTTCTTTCCTTTTTTTCAATAGGTCAAAATTTAGACAAAAACACCCATCAGAAGAGAGGGTCTTTGTGTAAAAGAAGAATGCATATCATTCAGGATATTATTCTAAAATTCTCCAGTGATGGAAAGTGTGTGTGTGTGTGTAAAGATTGCCTGGTGAGTTAATTTCATCTCCTAGTCACCAAAATATGCAAACGACATAGGGAAATTGTTTGATTAGTGTGGATTTTCAAAGCTGAATATTTATGGCTGCCAGTCCGCCGCCACCGGCAGGGCTTAAATCTTTTGAGAAGGTGAAACAGAGTGAGCACAGTACAGCCTCTGCAGAGAGATTAAAGGAAGCGGCACAGCTACGGAAGGGTCAATAAAGCAAAGGCGACGAGAGGGGGACGCACGCGGAGACCTCAGCCGTGGGTTTCAGGGAAAAGCCCACTGCGGGCGGCCGGCGGCGGCTCTGCCTGTCCCTCACACACACAGCTCACCCGCAAGCCCCGCGGGCCACCAGCAAGCCCATCTCAGCAATCCGGTGTCTGGAAAAAGGTCTGCGACCTGCTCTGGGCGCCTTTCTACATTCGTTTTTATTTATTTTTTTATGGAAGCATAGTTGATGTAAAATGTTGGGTTACTTTCGGGCGTACAGAACAGTGATTCAGTTTCATCTGTACACTGAGGGCAGGAGGAGAAGGGGACAACAGAGGACGAGGTGCTGGATGCATCACTGATTCGATGGACATGAGTTTGAACAAACTCCAGGAGTTGGTGATGGACAGGGAAGCCTGGCGTGCTGCAGTCCATGCGGTCACAAAGAGTTGGACACAACTGAGTGAATGAAAACCAACCACCACCAATGTGTATATATAACATGTTCTTTGCCGGGTTCTTTTCCCTTACAGGTTATTGTAAGATACTGAGAGGGGTTCCCTGTGCTGTATAGCAGGTCCTTGCTCTCCTTGGTTTGCACACAGCCGGTCAGTTCAGTCGCTCAGTCGTGTCCGACTCTCTGCGACCCCATGAACTGCGGCAGGCCAGTGTCTATCCTGCTCACCCCGGTCTCCTAACTCACCCTCTCGCCTCTCCCCTTTGGGAGCCATAAGTCTGTTTTCTATGTCTGTGGGCCTATTTCTGTTTACTTGTATTTTTTTTTTTTAGATTCCACATATAGGCAACATATTTGTCTTTGTCTGGCTTACCTCACTGAGTAGGATAATCCTAATGTCCATCCATGATGCTGCAAATGGCATTACTGTGTTCTTTTTAAGGCTGAGTAGTATTTCATTGTGTATATATGTCTATCCATCTGTCAACGAACATTCAGGTTGCTCCCAAGTGTTGGCTGCTGTAAGTAGTGCTGCTGTGAGCCCTGGGGTGCTTTGTTTCTTCAGATTACCCTCTGACCCTGCAGTCCCACTCCTGGACACATGTCCAGAGAACACTGCTTCATCTCTCCGCTGCGTTGTCTCCTCTGCCGTTCGACTAGACAGAAGACAAGAGCAAATCTCCCAGGCTTCAGAAGTTCTCTGCAGAGTATCCTTCCCTGGGCTGATCATACCTGACCTGAGGGCTTCAGCTCTCTGTTCCCCCCAAGCCTGCCCAGCCTGAGACAGCCAGGGAGCACATGCTCTTTCTGGGCCATTTTGTCATCTTCTGATTTTCAGTGCAGACGAAAAGCTCCCAGAAGTCTGGGATTTGGAACATACTCCACCGTCTCTGCAATAGTATGAGGTGTTTGCTGGAACACTGAACATGAGTGTGTTACATGAGGTCCAGTCGCTGTTCAGTCACTTAGCTGTGCCTGACTCTTTGCAACCCCATGGACTGCAGCACGCCAAGCTTCGCTGCCCACCACCTCCCAGAGTTTGCTCAAACTCACGTCCGTCAAGTCCGTGATGCCATCCAACCATCTCATCCTGTGTCGCCCCCTTCTCCTCCTGCCCTCAGTCTTTCCCAGCATCAGGG
>SJYC01045565.1:0-47520 GCA_006408675.1 Madoqua kirkii | reverse complement strand
AATAGGTCAAAATTTAGACAAAAACACCCATCAGAAGAGAGGGTCTTTGTGTAAAAGAAGAATGCATATCATTCAGGATATTATTCTAAAATTCTCCAGTGATGGAAAGTGTGTGTGTGTGTGTAAAGATTGCCTGGTGAGTTAATTTCATCTCCTAGTCACCAAAATATGCAAACGACATAGGGAAATTGTTTGATTAGTGTGGATTTTCAAAGCTGAATATTTATGGCTGCCAGTCCGCCGCCACCGGCAGGGCTTAAATCTTTTGAGAAGGTGAAACAGAGTGAGCACAGTACAGCCTCTGCAGAGAGATTAAAGGAAGCGGCACAGCTACGGAAGGGTCAATAAAGCAAAGGCGACGAGAGGGGGACGCACGCGGAGACCTCAGCCGTGGGTTTCAGGGAAAAGCCCACTGCGGGCGGCCGGCGGCGGCTCTGCCTGTCCCTCACACACACAGCTCACCCGCAAGCCCCGCGGGCCACCAGCAAGCCCATCTCAGCAATCCGGTGTCTGGAAAAAGGTCTGCGACCTGCTCTGGGCGCCTTTCTACATTCGTTTTTATTTATTTTTTTATGGAAGCATAGTTGATGTAAAATGTTGGGTTACTTTCGGGCGTACAGAACAGTGATTCAGTTTCATCTGTACACTGAGGGCAGGAGGAGAAGGGGACAACAGAGGACGAGGTGGCTGGATGCATCACTGATTCGATGGACATGAGTTTGAACAAACTCCAGGAGTTGGTGATGGACAGGGAAGCCTGGCGTGCTGCAGTCCATGCGGTCACAAAGAGTTGGACACAACTGAGTGAATGAAAACCAACCACCACCAATGTGTATATATAACATGTTCTTTGCCGGGTTCTTTTCCCTTACAGGTTATTGTAAGATACTGAGAGGGGTTCCCTGTGCTGTATAGCAGGTCCTTGCTCTCCTTGGTTTGCACACAGCCGGTCAGTTCAGTCGCTCAGTCGTGTCCGACTCTCTGCGACCCCATGAACTGCGGCAGGCCAGTGTCTATCCTGCTCACCCCGGTCTCCTAACTCACCCTCTCGCCTCTCCCCTTTGGGAGCCATAAGTCTGTTTTCTATGTCTGTGGGCCTATTTCTGTTTACTTGTATTTTTTTTTTTTAGATTCCACATATAGGCAACATATTTGTCTTTGTCTGGCTTACCTCACTGAGTAGGATAATCCTAATGTCCATCCATGATGCTGCAAATGGCATTACTGTGTTCTTTTTAAGGCTGAGTAGTATTTCATTGTGTATATATGTCTATCCATCTGTCAACGAACATTCAGGTTGCTCCCAAGTGTTGGCTGCTGTAAGTAGTGCTGCTGTGAGCCCTGGGGTGCTTTGTTTCTTCAGATTACCCTCTGACCCTGCAGTCCCACTCCTGGACACATGTCCAGAGAACACTGCTTCATCTCTCCGCTGCGTTGTCTCCTCTGCCGTTCGACTAGACAGAAGACAAGAGCAAATCTCCCAGGCTTCAGAAGTTCTCTGCAGAGTATCCTTCCCTGGGCTGATCATACCTGACCTGAGGGCTTCAGCTCTCTGTTCCCCCCAAGCCTGCCCAGCCTGAGACAGCCAGGGAGCACATGCTCTTTCTGGGCCATTTTGTCATCTTCTGATTTTCAGTGCAGACGAAAAGCTCCCAGAAGTCTGGGATTTGGAACATACTCCACCGTCTCTGCAATAGTATGAGGTGTTTGCTGGAACACTGAACATGAGTGTGTTACATGAGGTCCAGTCGCTGTTCAGTCACTTAGCTGTGCCTGACTCTTTGCAACCCCATGGACTGCAGCACGCCAAGCTTCGCTGCCCACCACCTCCCAGAGTTTGCTCAAACTCACGTCCGTCAAGTCCGTGATGCCATCCAACCATCTCATCCTGTGTCGCCCCCTTCTCCTCCTGCCCTCAGTCTTTCCCAGCATCAGGGTCTTTTCCAGTGAGTCAGCTCTTCGCATCAGGTGCCCAAGGGACTGAAGTTTCAGCTTCAGCCTCAGTCCTCCCAACGAATATTCAGAGTTGATTGCCTTTAGGATCGCCTGGTTGGATCTTCTCGCCGTCCAAGGGACTCTCGGGAGTTTTCTCCACACTGCAGTTTGAAAGCGTCACGTCTTCAGCACTCAGGCTTCTTTATGGTCCAACCCTCCCGTTGGTACGTGGCTTACATCGCCACTGCTGTGACTCGCTGTTCTCTGCCGTTGCCCTCTTCTCACCCACAGCGAGCTTATCTCACACTGATCTCAGAGAAAGTGTCCTCTCTTGGGCATCTTCCGTCGCTGTTAAACGTACGGTGTTGCTGGGGAGAAGCCTGCAGTTTGCAAAATGTCTCCCAAAAGGAGTGATATCAAAGTTTGAGAGAAGACCCAAGAGGGAGTTGCAAAGTGGAGAGAGTGATGGCTGGGTCACAAGTATAGCACATTTATGTTGGCAGAGGAGGATAACCACAGGAATGAAAATGACTCTATAATCAGGATCATATAAATCAGACATGAAAGAGACCTATTAGTTCATCTCAAGCATCCCCAAAGGGACCGGCATCAGACTGTTCCCTACAGAGCACTTTCTACACTTCGTCTATATCACTGTTAACAGGCGTATAGGGTGACGTGCTTTCATTACCGGCACGGACAGGCTCTTTACTGCGATTAAATAACAGAGAATCTTTGATCTGAGCAGCGTGAACACTGCAATTTTAAGATGAAGTTCATGCTTGCGAGGCATGTGTGAAAACCAGAATGATGTGAGTGCTTGCTGCTTCAAGTACCCTTGAAACATGCCTGCACACACACGGCCATGCCCCCAGCCCCACTCCCCCCGCCCTCCACACACAAGCAGGCTCTCGCTCTCGTCTCGAGAACACTGAAACTGACAGTCCCAGGAAGCCATCACTCATCTGTGAGGAAGCGAAAGTCGGTAATGGATTGGAGATGACTTCCCTGAGTTAATGGTCCCGGGATTCTTGGGAAGGAAGAGGAGAGGGAGCCTGGGGAAGGGGAGGGTCTAGTTTCCCTCACAAAGGCAACAGCACAGGACTTACCAGGATGAAAAGGACCCTTTGGCTCTGGTTCGGTTGCTTCAATGCGCCTGGGTGGGGCTGGAGGTAAAGAACCCTTCTGCCAACGCAAGAGATGTGCAAGATCCAGGTTTGATCCCTGGGTGGGGAAGATCCTCTGGAGAAGGAAATGGCAACCCACTCCAGTAGTCTTGCCTGGAGAATCTCACGGACAGAGGAGCCTGATGGGCTACAGTCCAAGGGGTCCCCAAAATCAGACATGACTAAAGCAACTCGTCATGCACACACCTCCACGGAGGACAGGGATTCCGTAGTAACTGGAGTGGGAGGGTGGGGAGGAGGCTGAGGGTGAAACGCGACACGTGTTATGAGAGGGGTGAGGACTGGCTACTTCTGAGGATTCCGGAGGATGCTCAGACCACCAGCAGGGCGTCGGGAGATCGGCCATCTTCCCAGGGGCTTTGGAGTCAGCAGGGAGATGCCTGCTCTGTTACTCCCTGACTGGGGGGCTTCTGGAAAGGTCTTCTTGCCTCTCAAGCCAGTTTCTCCGTTTGTGAAAGGGGTTCCTCTTTTCTTTCAGCAAACGCTTATGAAGCGTGTACAGGAGCCTGGTCCTCTCCCGGGCGCCCAGAACACCACGGCGCCCAAGCCCCACAGCACCTGCTCTGTAACCAGCGGAGGTGGAGCAGAAGGTGACCGGGATTAAGTCGCGTTACAGAGCTGACTGCCCGTGCAGAGCGCTTGGCAGACATCCGCCTAATTGCTGCTCTTGTCCTATTATCTGCGGCTGATAAGGCTTCTCCACGAGATCTCTTAGTGCTTCTTCCTGAGGACAGGGTGAAGGAACACGGGCTGTAGGCTGACGTATTTGGGGGTGTTCGTATCTTCACACTTCTATTTCCTTAAATAGTCACTCTGCATAAAGAGTTGGTTACTTTTGCTTTCTCTAATCTCTTCCCTTATCTGAGTCTACGAATCACGGAATGCTTCAGTTGGACCATAAAGAAAGCTGAGGGCCGAAGAATTGATGCTTTTGAACTGTGGTGTTGGAGAAGACTCTTGAGAGTCCCTTGAACTGCAAGGAGATCCAACCAGTCCATCCTACAGGAAGTAAGTCCTGATTATTCATTGGAAGGACTGATGCTGAAGCTGAAACTCCAATACTTTGGCCACCTGATGTGGCAAACCAACTCATTTGAAAAGACACAGATGCTGGGAAAGATTGAAGGCGGGAAGAGAAGGGGACAACAGAAGATGAAGTGGTTGGGTGGAATGAGTTTGAGCAAGCTCCCGGAGTTGGTCAAGGACAGGGAGGCCTGCTGCAGTCCATGGAGTCACAAAGAGTCGGACACGACTGAGCGACTGAACGGAACTGAACTGTATATGAGGCACTGTGGGGATATGAGAGGCTGCAAAATGGGAACCGGACCCTCTGTGGGGGGGTCTCTGTGTGACCAGTAGGAATCCGCCAGGAAGGGCGGTGCCCTAGACAGAGCAAGGAGCGTGCACAGGCTAGGGGAGGACAGGCTGGGGGTGGGGGGTGCGAATGAGATCAAGACTCAGCCAGGAGAGTGAGGAGGGTGCTCCACGGCTGAGCCAGGGGGGGCCTTGTAAGGTCGGGTTCCGGTCAGGGTGGTGCTCATGACTAAGGAGCTGCGTATACACGAGGGCCACAGGCTTTGAATAAACGTCTCAGGGGGCCGATGCTCCCCTTTGGGCAGATTAAAGCAGGCCTGCCATTCCTGGCTGTCCACCAATGCTCACAGTGTCCTTACGGTTCCTTCACTCCCCTCCCCAGGGCACCTCGCTCACTGGCCGGCAGTTTTCCAGGGGGCACCTCTCTGCTCCTTCTGTGACAGTTTCCCAGACTTCTCCTCCTGACCGTGTGTGTTTCTCGGTGCTTCCCAAGTTTGGTTTGGTTCCCATGCCTCTTCTCTTTCTCCAAGATAAGTCTCACTGCGCTCACAGCAGGGGCAATACCTGCTTCACCATTTCTAGTCACATTTCCATCCCAGGGCTTCCCTGGGGGCTCAGTGGTGAAGAATCCACCTGCCAATGCAGGAGACAGGTTCAGTCCCTGATCCAGGAAGATCCCATGTGCAATGGAACAGCTAAGCCTGTGCCCTAGAGCCCAGAACCCACAACTCCTGGATAACCTGTGCCCTAGAGCCCGGGACCACAGCTCCTGGATAACCTGTGCCCTAGAGCCCGGGACCACAACTCCTGAGCCCACGTGTCACAACTACTGACGCCTGAGCAGCCTTCAGCTCATGCCCCATGACAAGAGAAGCCGCAGCAGTGAGTAGCTTGCACACCACAGGAAGAGTAGCCCCGTTCACCTCAACTAGACAAAAGCCCAAGCAGCAATAAAGGACCCAGCAGAGCAATAAGTAAATAAATTCAGAAAATCGTATTTCCATCCTTGAGCTTTGCTGAGGTCCATGCACATGTTCTTTTATGTGGACATGTGTGTGGTCATCCATCCATGTATTCATTCTATGATCATGTGAACGAGCAGTGAAGCAGTGACTTGGCGACAAGCATGGTTCTAGGCTTTGGAAGCACGTCAACCAGGAGGCTGGACCAGACTCCTGCACCCATGGAGTGCCATTCAAGAGGGAAGACACAGACGGTACCAAGCAAACAAATGTATACAAAGAAGATCTCCATCAACCATTGCTACGAGGGAGACAAAAAGCTGTGACAAGATGCATTCCTGGAGAGCACAGCTCCATCCCTCCACTGGGGCTTTCAAACGCCTTCAAAATCAATTTTCAGTCATTCACCAGACAGCGAGCTCCAGTCCAGTACTAGAAAGCCCTGTTGGGTCAGACTCATCTGTATCCCTCCCAGGTGTGGCCCCTGCTTTGACAGGGAGGGGGCAACTCTCCTCAGAAACCCAAGTGGCACCCTGAACCCAGCCTTCTCCTAGGAGCTCAGGGCTAGTCAATTCTGGTTCTGTGGATTCTGCCCTGAAACGTGTTCCGATTGCGTCCACTGCTTTCTCCTTGGCAGCCATATTTCCAGTTCAGACCTCATACCTCCCCGCCCCCTGCACTGACCAGGACTGGAGAGTCACTCGTCCCTCCATTGAGGGTGTCTCACCCTCAACACTGTGATGAATCCAGGCTAACGGCTCTGTGTTGTGGGGGTGTCCTTTGTGTTGTGGGGTGTTTCTCAGAACCCCTGGGTCTGTCCACTCATTATCAGCAGCCACTCCTCCCCAGCTGTGTGTGTGCTTAGTCACTCAGGTGTGGAGGACTCTTTGCCACCCCGTGATCTTCAGCCTGCCAGGTCCATGGGGATTTTCCAGGCAAGAAGTTTGGGGTGAGTCACCATGCGCTCCTCCAGGGGATCATCCCAATGCAGGGATGGAACCCAGGTCTCCCGAATTGTAGGCAGATTCTTTACCATCTGAGCCACCAGGGAAGCCCCCTTCCTCCCAGTTGTGTCAAGCCCAGATATCTACAGACAGAGATAAAAGTCTCCTTGGGAGGTAAAATAACCCCAGTCCGATGTCACTGCAAAAACCTTCTAATGTTTTAATCCTTTGTGCTTTTTGCTTTATTGAGATATGATTGCCATATAGCACTGTACAGCTGAAGGTGTACAGTGTGATGATTTGACTCATATACATCATTAAGTGATTATCACAATAAATTAGTAAAAATCCATCATCTCATATAAATACTGCAGTATCTAGGGGAAAAAACTGCTCAACATCTACCTTTGTTTCACACGTATGTGTCCCTGTTATCAATTTAATGTGTGTGCTTAATTAGAAATTAGAAGACGCTTACTCCTTGGAAGAAAAGCTATGACATAGTAACATATTGAAAACCAGAGACATTCCTTTGCTGACAAAGATCCATCCAGTCAAGGCTATGGTTTTCCCAGTGGTCATGTATAGATGTGAGACTTGGACCATAAAGAAAGCTGAGCACAGCAGAATTGATGCTTTTGAACTGTGGTGTTGGAGAAGACTCTTGAGAGTCACTTGGACTGCAAGGAGATCCAACCAGTCTATCCTAAAGGAGATCAGTCCTGAATATTCATCAGAAGGACTGATGCTGAAGCTGAAGCTCCAATACTTTGGCCACCTGATAAGAAGAACTGACTCATTGGAAAAGACTGATGCTGGGAAAGATTGAAGGCAGGAGGAGAAGGGGATGGCAGAGGATGAGATGGTTGAATGCCAGAGTTTGAGCAAGCTCTGGGAGTTGGTGATGGGCAAGGAGGCCTGGCCTGCTGCAGTCCATGGGGTTGCAAAGAGTCAGACATGACTGAGCAACTGGACTGAACTGATTTAATTAGAGATTAGGATTAATCTGTGAGATGTACACTAAATGAGCTTTTCTGACTTTTTTGTGGGATATGGAACAATAGACTGGTTCCAAATAGGAAAAGGAGTACGTCAAGGCTGTATATTGTCACCCTGCTTATTTAACTTCTATGTGGAGTACATCATGAAAAACGCTGGACTGGAAGAAGCACAAGCTGGAATCAAGATTGCCGGGAGAAATATCAATCACCTCAGATATGCAGATGACACCACCCTTATGGCAGAAGGTGAAGAGGAGCTAAAAAGCCTCTTGATGAAAGTGAAAGTGGAGAGTGAAAAAATTGGCTTAAAGCTCAACATTCAGAAAACAAAGATCAGGGCATCCGGTCCCATCACTTCATGGGAAATAGATGGGAAAACAGTCTCGGACTTTATATTTTTGGGCTCCAAAATCACTGCAGATGGTGACTGCAGCCATGAAATTAAAAGACGCTTGCTCCTTGGAAGGAAAGTTATGACTAACCTAGATAGCGTATTGAAAAGCAGAGATATTACTTTGCTGACTAAGGTCCATCTAGTCAAGGCTGTTGTTCTTCCAGTGGTCATGTGTGGATGTGAGAGTTGGACCATAAAGAAAGCTGAGTGCAGCAGAATTGATGGTTTTGAACTGTGGTGTTGGAGAAGACTCTTGAGAGTCCCTTGGACTGCAAGGAGATCCAATCAGTCCATTCTGAAGGAAATCAACCTGGGATTTCTTTGGAAGGAATGATGCGAAAGCTGAAACTCCAGTACTTTGGCCACTTCATGTGAAGAGTTGACTCATTGGAAAAGACTTTGATGCTGGGAGGGATTGGGGGCAGGAGGAGAAGGGGACGACTGAGGATAAGATGGCTGGATGGCATCACTGACTCGATGCACATGAGTCTGAGTGAACTCTGAGAGTTGGTGATGGACAGGGAGGCCTGGCGTGCTACGATTCATGGGGTCGCAAAGAGTCAGACACGACGGAGCAGCTGAACTGAACTGAGGTGTCACCAGCATCTTGTCTGATTACTTTGACTTTTTCTTGGTTGGAGTTGAGTGTTCAGATGTTTTGAGGAAGATGCATCTCTTTAGAGAGGAGTGATTTTTAAAATGAACATCCCCCAAAGCCCTAAGAATATAAAAAATAAGTTGCAGCTACCAGATGGGAAAGGTGGGGGAGGGTAAATTAAGAGCTTGAGATTAATAGATACACACTATTTTATATAAAATAGGTAAATAATAAAGATCTGCTGTATAGCACTGGGAACTTTATTTACTATGTTGGGTTCTTCTTATTATTGTTCAGTTGCTAAGTCATGTCTAACTCTTTTCGACCGTATGGACTGTAGCCTGCAGGCTCCTCTGTCCATGAGATTTCCAGGCAAGAATACTGGAGGGGGTTGCCATTTTCTTCTCCAGGTGATCTTCCTGACCCAGGGATTGAACCTACGGCTCTTGCACTGGCAGGTGGACTCTTCAGCACTGAACCACAGGGAAGCCCTTATAGTGCTGTAACAACCGATAATGAAAAAGGATGCATATAGCAGAGTCACTGTGCTGTCTCCCCGAAGCGTTGCAAACGCACCATACTTCTATAGAAACAAAAATTAAGAATAAAATAAAATACAAACCCTGTCAGGAACAAGAGATGTGGTCTCTGGGACTGGGGTTCCTGCCCCACCAGGTGTGAGAGCCTCCTAAGCTCAGAGAAATACAGAGACCACTATCCAGAGTTAAAACCCATGAAATAACCAGCATCTCTTGTGAAGTTCAAGAGCCACGAAGGGCCACAGGTGTTACCCTTTCACAAGTCATTGGGTTAGATGGGCAGAGTTTCGTAGATGTTGGCAAAAGATGCAAGACTCCCGGGTAAGTGGCAAAGACGTTACAATTCACTCAGGGCAAGCCGTGTGAGCATTCGCCTGTCTCCAGCGATCTCCTTTGCCCCCATGTCCTGAAGGGCAATGCAGGCAGACACACACAGCTTTCCAAAAAGAGTGCTAAGGCAGAGAGGACAGGCCTTTTGGGAAATTTGGACATGTTCTTACAGAAGGTAAAGAGACATTGGTTGGTGGCATTTCAGAGCACGACCTTCCATACCTCACACAAGGTATGAGTATCACGTATCACGTATTTGTGTGATAGTGTATGTTTGTGGCATTGAATATTCTTCTTCAATGCTGTTGACAACGCTCGTATAGATGCGCTGTGATCATTACAACCCAACTCCTATTGGAGTATATTTAAATTGCCTCTGATTTTCTGCTGTTATAAATAGCCCTGTAAAGGACATTCTTGTTATCTTCAGATCCATTTCTAGACGTGAATTTGCTGATTCAAAGAGAATCCAAAATTAGCTTCAAAGCATAGTGTAAAACTGTAAAGATTTTTCCATGAACCCTGGCAGGCTCCATCACACTGTGGGCAATATGGTAAACTGTCTTAATACAAAAGGCAGAAGGCAGCAAGTCTGACTCTCCCAGCCACCGCCCTCACCCTCAAATGTCCATCCACAGATGTCAGCATGTTATGGGTTGCGTGTAATGTGGGTAAATTATCTGCAAACACTTTTGCATAAATCTTCTAGTGCACTTTTGTTTCCTTTCTTTGGGGAATGAAGTTCTTGGTTATAGAGCAGATGCGTGTTAGAACTTTTTCAGTGACCACCAAGTCATTTCCAAAGCATCATGGATATTGGTTGACCGACTTTTAAATTAGAAGGAAATGGCACCCCACTCCAGTATTCTTGCTTGGAGAACCCCATGGATGGAGGAGCCTGGTGGGGTACAGTCCATGGGGTCGCAAAGAGTCAGACACGACTGAGCGACTTAACCAACAGTTGTGCTTTTGCTGTTTGTGTGCTCAGTTGCTCAGTTGTGTCCAAATCTCTGTGACCCCAGGTTCTTCTGTCCCTGGAATTTTCCAGGCAAGAATACTGGAGCTGGCATAGGTTGCCATTTCCTACTCCAGGGGATCGTCCCGACCCAGGGATTGAACCCGTGTCTCCTGCGTTGTAGACAGCCTCCTGGATTGCAGGCAGATTCTTTACTACTGAGCCACCAGGGAAGCACCTCAGCTGGTACATCCACCTGTTAACATTTCCTGGCACCGGATGTTGCCCTGCGTGTCAGGATAGGACTAGAATAACCCTCTCCTTGAGGCCGCTGTCCTCGGGTGGTGAAGAAATGCTCTGGATGCTCTTCCATCTTCCAAGAAGAAGTGAGGCATCTTCCCTCTGGCTGGACTTTCTGTCTCCACCTGCTCTCCTGCCAGCATCTCCTGAAGCTACAGACCCCATGGACTGTAGCCTGCCAGGCTCCTCTGTCCATGGGATTTTCCAGGCAAGAGTACTGGAGTGGGTGCCATGCCCCTCTCCAGGGGATCTCCCTGACCCAGGGATTGAACCTGCATCTCCTGCGTCTCCTTCATTGCAAGCGGATTCTTGACACACTGAGCCTTCAAATGGGGCTTAAGTCCTTAGCGACTAATCTGGTAGCTAGAAAACAAAGCCCTTGGGTTATTTTTGGACCCCTGGATCTTGCTGGCTGCTGTCAGTCACCAATGCCCATCCTAATTCAGTGTCTTTTCCACTTCAGGTGGGGTTAGGGTAGACGCTGGCGTGGGAAAGATTGTCAGCATAAGGACGAGAGGTTGCCTCTCTCATTAGCTTGAATGAACTGTGACATCGTCTCAGAGCAAGCACTCTTTGAGTGGCTTTTGAGCCAATTTCCACCTCTTGTGGGATCAGAGAACAGGCTGATGGCTGGGACCTGTCCCCTGGGGCTTGTTCCTGGGGCCCCTCTGGGGTGCCCAGCAAGGCTCTGGGATGTGAGGAGGTTCAGCCACACGTGATCTTGCCTCCCGCTTCTCCCCCATGTCTTGGACTTTGGCAAGCCTGGTGATGTGCCGATGTGATCAGCCTACTCATGGTGTCACAGGAGGGGCAACACACAAAAATGGCACCCCGAGTCTCCAAGGCTCTGAAATCAAAGGGTTCTGGCTGCTGCCAACACTTCTTGGCCTAAAGGAGGTCCATGGCAAGAAGACAGAGATGAACTATAGGTGCGGCCACTCCCTGAAATCAGGAAGCCTCGCCTCATTAATCCGGGTGACGGAGCCATCAGACATTATCACGTCTTGGGAAAAGGCTTTTCTGGTTGATTCTTAAATAGCCTCCATTGCAACGCCACAATCGTGACCTTATAACAGTTACCATGGAAAGAATTCCTAGATTATAAATAATGGCAATGTGAGTTTCCTAGTTACCAAGTGTATTTATAAAATGAATTCCAAAGGTACATGACATTTAATTCCACCCTATTTTTAGAACTAAATGATAATAAAGGAAAATGCTTTTTTTTCAGAAAGAATTATATTATTTTCCAAATGTAGTTATAAAGCAGTAGATATGTATGGTTATTGGGGGAAATTAAGGGTTTTTAGTAACATACTATTCTTAGAGGATTAAGAAGAGCATTGGCAACGACAGATTTCAGTGTTAAATCAGCTGACTGTGACCGAGGATCAGGATTCAATGCACAAAAATTACCTTGGGAAAAAGCCACCGTGTCCCTTGATTATCTCATCAGATATCTCAATATTTTGCAAAATACTTTCATTAAAGATAGCCATTATTTCTCAATCATTTATCTTGAAAGCAAAGGCTTGCCTAGTTTGAGGAGTCATGACCCAGAAAAGGGAAGAGAGGCTTCCTAAGGCATTGATTACACAGAAAAGCCGTGAAATGGGCCTTCCATCAGTTCTTAACGTGCTTTCAGAAATGCACGTTCAAAACATATTAAAGCAATAGAAATGTAGTAATTTCTGTGTCCCTTCAAATATTTTGCCTTTTCTGAGCACTTTCGTATTCCAAGATATGCTTCAAAGAAGCTGACGCGTAATGTGTCTTCAACGTGGTTTCGACAATCTCGTTTAATAGGGGAATTTTCCTCTTTCTGAATCTTGAATTGAGCCCTATCTTTTTGTCTCATGCTCTGAAACATGACATTCAGAAACTTAATAGCTGGAACCTCTCACATTTAAGTTCTCTTTCCATGTATGATTAATGCATCATATATTATATATTTGTAAGTTCTTTCAGTTCGATTTCAATAAATATTTACTGAACATTATATTAGCTTTCTGCGGTTACTGTAGCAAATTACTAACAACTAAGTGGCTTAAAAGAATGTGGATTTATTATCTAACAGTTGTGTAAGTCAGATGTCTGACAGGGCGCCACTGGGCAGGGCTGCGTTCCTTTGAGACGTTCTAGAGGAGAATCCGCTTCCTCATCTTGGGGTTCATTGGCTGATGCTCTGCTTTCTCCCTCTTCAAAGCCAGTGATGGAGGCTGGCTTCTCACGTGACACCCCTTCCATCCTCTCGTCTCCTCGTTGTCTCTGCTTTCTTTCCCTGCTATCAGAATCCTTGTGAAGGCAGTGGATCCAACTAGATAACCAGAGATAACCTCCCCATCTCAAAGTTCTTAACCGCACCTGCAAAGCCTCTTTTGCCCTGGAGGGAGCAAGAGCCAGAGGTTCTGGCGACGGGGACCAGGGCGTCTTTGGAGAAGCAGCAATTACTGTGCCCACCCACGGCACTGCTTTATTCTTTCCAAAACCACGCAGTATTTGGCGTTCTCTGCCGGACTCATTTCACTTCTCGAAGTCCACGCTGAGAGCCAGCCGTGGCACAGATGATGAGATTTCATTTGTTCAATGTCGAGTCATATTCCACTGTATGCGCACCACTTTTTTTTTTTTCGCCGTGAGCCATTTTGCTCTTTCGCAGTCCTTCTCTGTCCACTTGTGTATGTTTCTGGCTCTGCTGGGGCTGCGATGCTGCTCAAGCAGCTCCCGTGCCAGGCGTGGGCTTCTCGCGCCTCGGCGACTCCTCTCGGTGCAGAGCGCCGGCTCCAGGGCCGGCTCCTTATCTGTGGCCCACAGGCCTAGCCGCTGTGCCGCATGTGGGATCCTCCCGGATCAGGGGTCGTGACCGCGCTGCCTGCACTGGCAGGAGGATGCTTTGCCACCGCGCCACCAGGGGGGCCCCACGCGTCTTCGTTGCTCATTCTCCTGCTGAGGGACACCGAGGTGGCGTCCGTCTCGGCTTCAGTCACAGTGCTGCCGTGGAGGCGGGGCGTGTGTGCTTTTGAACTTGTGTTTTTGTTTTCTTCAGAAATAGGGGTGTCTGTTTTTCCTTAGAACAACTGTAAGAACAGTGAAAGCAATAATCGTGGAATTCCCAGCACATTGGAGTTACTGGCTCATCCTAGATGCTCAGTAAATATTTCGTGAATGAATGAGAGGTTGGCTGAAACATTGTGGACATTGAAATATTATTCAATTGCTTGTATATCCAATATTATACAATCACCAAGGAAGGATGGTATTAGATTGTATTACTGCTTATTATTTATGAAAATATTCCCACAGGCCCCGGAGAATAGAATGCTATTCTCCCAAAAAAAATTCACAGGGATAAAATGATTGCAAGTCTTGCTTTAATTTGCATTTCCTGGATAACTAAGAGTATAGACATTTTCTTCTTACTATTTATATTTCATTGTGAATTTTTTATTCCTGTCCTAGGCTCTTTTATTTACTATAGTCTTTGTGGTTTTATTATTTTTGTGAAAAACTGTTTATTTCCGGTGTTAACCTTCTCTCTATAGTTTACTTGATGCAAATGTCTTCCCTATTATTATTTCCTTATTTCTTTCATTTTGGTTGCTTTTCATCTTTGATGATCAAAACATTTTTATAGTAAAAAAGCCTATCTCAGTACTTTTATAGCTTCATTTCTTGTCTGACATGCTTTCTCCAAAATTATGGAAAATTTTAAAAATTTCTCCTGTTTTTTCTGAAATAAATTCTTGGTTGATTTTTAGCTCTTATATTTCTTTTGACATATGATACATAATGTGGATTTAAATAACTTTCTTTCCATTCTCTTGGCTGCATAATAACTTTTAAAAATAGCTAGTTAAGGATGCACTTTGGCCCAACTCCTCCTAACTCCTAACTACTGTCACATATGCAAAGCTCTGAAATGCAGTGATGCATGCAAACAACGTCATGAGGAGCAAGGAAAAATAAGCAGCACAAGGAGCCCCTGGAAGAGACAGTTGGGAGCCTAGGAAGCTGGGCACACCCCCATCTCGTGGATCACAGTGTGAACGTGACCATAAAGCTCCCTGTGTGTGTAGGGCTGCCTGAAGCTCTTTAAGCCAACAGCAACCTGTATATAACAGCGTGAGAGTGCAGTCGCGGCCGTCTGCGAATCCTGTGTGGGACTGGGGCAGCGTTTCCTTGTGCACAAGACAGTCACCCTATGACATGGTGCATAACAGGGAATCTGAGCTTTAACAGCATGATCTGCCCAGCTCAGTTCAGTTGCTCAGTAGTGTCCAACTTTTTTGACGCCATGGACTGCAGCACGCCAGGCCTCCCTGTCCATCACTAATTCCTGGAACTTGCTCAAACTCATGTCCATTGCGTTGATGATGCTATCCAACCATCTCATCCTCTGTCATCCCCTTCTCCTCCTGCCTTCAATCTTTCCCAGCATCAGGGTTTTTTTCCAGTGAGTCAGTTCTTCACATCAGGTGGCTAAAGTATTTGCCCACTGGTACAGATTTGTCCACTGGTACAGAAAGTCTAGGTCTGGTGAGGGCAAGGCAAATGGGAAAAGAAGTTGTAAACCCTGGACCATGTGCTTTCTTCCCATAAGGACTGCAGAGGGAAGTCAGAGATGGCAATAGGAGTCTGACGTTATCTTAAGTCAAGTCTTTTCATTGATTTTCTTTATCTATGCTGATACCTTCCTAGACCTGCACACACACTCACACCTGTGTGAGGATAAGTCTGCGTTGAGAGGAAGGTGGATGGTGTGTGTTTATGGCCCAAAGACCAGCAGTTCGTGCTCAGAGCCAGCCAATCCAAGTGAGCCAATATGGCGGTTTGACGACATTCCCAGTAACAGATGGCGATGAGATAGAAAAGCCGTGCGGGGCCCTCACTCCGCACACGCTCAGCCGACGTGCAGTGCATCCAGACCTTTGCAGCACACATACACCTTCCTAGACCAAGTGGAGCCTTAACCCAAGGCTGAATTTTCTGCTCACGGCACTGATAAACCACATCCAGACCGGGAGCATCTTCCTACGGCTGATCTTCGATCGTTAGTTTCCCAAAGCCTCATAACAAGCCTCATTTATATTCTTTCTTTTTCTCAAAGAACTAATTAGATTTCAGCCCATTTCTTTTCACTTCTTTGAAATATGGATTAGGTCTCTCCTTTGTTTTACCTATTCCGTTTCAGAGAGAAAAGTTGATGAATGTACCTATGCATTTTTTCAGCAAAGCGTGAAGATGAGACTCCTCCATCACCTACCAGGTTATCTAGTTCCAACTCCACTCTCAGCTATTGGAATAAAATTTGCTCTTTGGAGGTGAATGCTGCTTTTCCTCTTGTGATGGTCATTGTGCCCCTTTCTCCGTTCGACTGACCTTCTCTTTGAAAGGTGACAGTGACTTCTTTCAGATGGGGTGACAAAATGCCAACTTGAACATGAAATAAAAACTATACAAAGGGAAAAAAAAGGCAGTTTTGTCTGCTTTTTAAATTTAAGGCTTAACTGGATGAGTTTTAAGCAATGAACACATTGTAGTTGGAAGGACAGACTTGGGCGACATTGAATTGTGCTTTCAGAACATGTTCCCCAAGGCTTGCTTGCCTCCTTGTAAAGTGCATATCATTCATTCAGCACATCTTTATTGAGTGTGTCAGTCACTGTAATAGGTTTTGACATGACAGCCTTCAACAACAAAGGGGGAAATCCCCGACCCTTTGTCTGGGTTCTGGGTGCTCAGCAGATGGGATTAGCCTCATGCACCCATCTGATGTTTCTGTAGCCCGGAGTATGCCAGTATTTCTCTTATTTTCTTTCCTCCCAGCCCTTTTTGGGAGGATTTTAATAGTGAATAAAATTGAAACAGGTTGAAAGATGTCTTGAGACAAAGGCCATTCCCAGGAGACATCACAGTGTTTAAATCTGGTGTCACTGAAGCCGATGCTCAGCAAGGCATCCTCTGTCTTTTCATAAAAGGGAGAATATGCATGTTGTTTTTGGGCCTCCTAGTCACGTTTAGGTCAGACATTCCCTTTTACTGAAAAAAAAAAATTCATCTTTGATAATCCAGGATCTACAGTGAGTCTAATGCTGCCATGTCCAGCATTTAAGTGTTTCAGACATTAACCAATCTGTAATCAGAAAAAAAAAATTAAAAACATGAAGCATTTACCAGGCCATTTAGACATGTCACCAAATTTAATGATTATAACAGCCATTGCGAACAGACTTTCCTGCTCTTGAGGAGACTTTACCAAAACCCACAGAGTCAGGGGTCTTGTGGATCTTGCAGGGGCAAATCCAGGCAACAGGAAGGCGGGCCTTTCAGGGAGTCGCCTGTGAGAGTGGGAGCCTCATTTTCCCCAGAACTAGGGGTGGGCTGCACATGCCAGACACGTATGCCCAAGGGCCAGGGTCAAACTCAAGCCCAAGTTCAGGCTCCGGCCATGGGAAGAAGACAGAAAGCAGAAGGAGAAGGAGGGGGCTGAGGGGCTGCTCAGATCTGTCACCCGGCCCACGGCAGAAACGGGGATTTATCCTCGGCAATAGATCTGACAAGAACGGGGCGAGGGTGGGCAGCAAGCCTTGCCAGGGGACAAGGACAGTCTGGCCGTGCTCCAGAGACCCAGAAAGACAGACTCTCGGACACTCTGTGTCTGGGCGAGTGAGGATCTTGCTGGGCATCTCTGCAGCCCCCAGGCATCAGGAGCTAAAGACATTTCCAAATCCCATTTTTCATAAGGGAGAACAAATATCCAGTCATTCGCTTTGGACTACAAAAGAGAAGCCTTAAGCGTGGTCAGTGATTGCCGGCAATGGCCATCTGATGCGAAGAGCTGACTCATTGGAAAAGACTCTGATGCTGGGAGGGATTGGGGGCAGGAGCAGAAGGGGACTACAGAGGATGAGATGGTTGGATGGCATCACCGACTCGATGGACATGAGTTTGAGTAAACGCTGGGAGTTGGTGATGGACAGGGAGGCCGGGCGTGCTGCAGTCCACGGGTCTCAAAGAGTTGGACACGACTGGGCGGCTGAACTGAACTGAACTGACAGAGGTTGACAGAGACCAGGAAAGAACAGTCAACTTTCAAACCCAGGTCTGGTGAGCTATGATTCCTAACATGAATCCTGGGCTAGCACGCTCAACTTCCCTCCAGCTAAAGCGAGTGAGACAGGACTCTGATCAGACCCTGAGTGGGGGCCGGGGCTTGGCCAGCGCTGGTCCAGTTCCCCAGGGCGACTCCAGGCCTGGGGGCCCCCTGTCCCGAGTGGAACTGCAGAGAGAAAGTCTGAAATGGTTGGGAGAGTTGTTGGAAGTTTGGACAGGTTTTGTTAAGCTATTCCTGTCACAGATGCTGGTGTATTTCCGAGGTCAGGGCTGATGAATGAAGGGAAAGGGTGATAAGAAATTCCAGAAATATCCACCTCCACAGTTCTCAGGCTTCGGGATCAGCTCACCCTCTCATTGTCTGACTTTTCAACAACCACTACCACCCCCGACCCCCCGCTTCTCCTGCATAAATCTCTTCCTCCATGCTTGAGTGGATTTTTTTCAAATTAAAGTGCATTAAAATACATTTTAGTGATAATAGATTGAGATGTTTACAATAAATATAATTAAAAATGTACTGTGCAAAGCAAGATGAAAATCACTAATGTACCAATTTAACGTTGCTATAAATAAACAGAACAGTTTAAGAGGATAGGCTGAAAATTTCCTTGCCAGGCTTGAAGATAAACAAATAAAATGAAACACGCTTCAGTAGTGTTGTATACTCTCAGCCCAAAAAAGCATGATCTTGATTGAGGTCTTTTTCTCTTTGTCCATCTTTCCTGAAGGCAAACAAATCTGAAACTAAAGATCCTCTTCCTGATTTTAATAACCAAATAAACTCTCAGACTCAATAAAGGAAGTAAAGATATTATTAGAAGACTTTCCTTTGGGGAAGGTTTATGATGTTGTTTCATAATTCCATGCCCCCTGTTGGCTTTTCTGTTGATTCCCAAATGTCCCTTCTGTCTTGCAACCATCCAGGAGGGGCTTCTTAGTCAAGTGTTTCACCCATTGATGTTGAGAAAGGATGCGCTTCAAATCCGTCCTGTGGGTCTCCCCTCTGGAGCTTCAGCATCATGCCAGACCAGCACTTGGCCCACACCTCCTCGGTCCCACATCATCGGGCCTCAGTCAGCTCTACCCCAGTGCCCACAGCAGCCGAGACACAGAAGCAACAGGAATGCCCATCGGCAGATGAGTGGGTACGAAGAGCTGGCACATGTCCACAGTGGGGCACCACCCAACCGTGGAAGAGTGAAATGAAGCCACCTACAGCACCATGGATGGACGGAGAGTATCACACTAAGTGAAGGAAGCCAGAGAAAGGCAAATACCAGGCGCCGTCGCTTACATGGGGAATCTGAAAAGACGGATACTGATGAACTTAGTTTTAAAACAGAAATAGACCCACAAACATGGCAAACAAAAGTATGGTTGCCAAAGGGGAAAGGGAAAGGAAAGGATAAATTAGGAGGTTGGGACGAACATAAACACCACACTGTGGATAAAACATAAAGCAAGTAAGAAACAAGGTCATATTGTATGGCACCAGGAGCTGCTTGGTATGGATCTGGAAAAGCATATATATGTATATGTGTGTATATGTATGTGGGGGTTCCCCGGTGGCTCGGACAGTAAAGAATCTGCTTGTAGTGAAGGAGAGCCAGGTTCAGTCCCCGAGTCAGGAAGATCCCCTGGAGAAGGAAATGGCTACCCACTGCAGTATCCTTGCCTGGAGAATCCCATGGACAGAGGAGCCTGGCGGGCTGCAGTCCACGGAGTCGCGGGTTTACATGTATAAGTGAAGCATTGTGCTGTACACCTGAAGCTAACAGCACTGTTAATCAACTCTAGTTCAATTAAACAAACAAACCTCAGCAAGACAGGAGTGACTCGAGCAGCTCAGCATGGAGCGCCAGTCTGCGGAGGTGGTGAGCCCTCTCGCAAACCCGCCTCTAGGCTGACGGCACAACGCTGCCTAGGTGGCTGGCATTCAGCACCCGCGGCCCTGTTTCCCAGTAGACAGGAGGGTCAGGCAGAGGCAGCAGGCAGCTATTGTTCAAGGAGCAAACCTCTGCTGTTTCCATACATTTTTGCATCACAACTTCAGCTGCAAACCCCATAGATCCAAGTGAAGAGCAGTGAAACTGTTGTGTCAAGAAGTTGAAAAGAGGAAGCGAATGAGGCGTGGCTGTTCTGAGAGAGAGTTACGGCTTTGCCCCTAAGCCCAGAGAAAAAATGGTTTTTCTTAAGCAGCGATTGAGGGCCGCGCGTTTCTGTCTTCCTCACGTCATCACCGGCGGGTCCTGGCTCGGTATCAGAAGGGAACGTCTGAACGGGCCTCGGGGCTGATCCGCCAAGGCCCTCACTTCCTGGTTTTGCCCATTTGCCGACGTGATCAGGTTCTGTTTGGGAACACTGCGGTCCAGCGTTTGGTAACGGGGCGTTTACACAACACACGCGCTTGCTCTCTCTGAAGCCTGCTTGTTTATCTGTTTGTTCTCCGCATTCATCCTTTTCACAGACGTTTATTGTGGAGCACTGGGCTTTGCGGGGAGGAGGGGCGGGGGGCAGAGACGGATTCTGTCTGTGGCAAATACATATGTCAGCTGAACCGGTCACTCGGAACAGCAGTGGGATTGTCTCATCTTGCCCTCTGTGAACTGGAGGGGCTGTCTCTCTGCGGTCTGGGTGCAGAGCTGTTGATCATGAGTCTCACCCCTTTCTTTGCTCATTTCATAGCCTTAAACCAGAGACTCTCCCAATGCTCTCATCTATAAAACTGGGAAAAAGAGCTCTAAACTCTCAGGATTAGCCTGTTAGGGATTTCAAAGGGTTTGAAATGGTTTTGTGGGTTTTCTGCAGTACTTTTCTAGGAGATTTATTCATATGCTTCGTCTGTTATAGTTTTTGTAAATTATAAGCAATAAGTGATCTGCCCTTTGTTACAATCACCCCTGCCCTTTGTTGCAATCACCCCTATTGGTCTTTTTCTTGATTAAATTCTCTGTTCAAGGACCCTCTTTTCCTTGTGGGATGTTCCTTTCTGTTTCAAAGAATTCCTTAGCATCAGGAAGGCTGTGCCTTCACACACCCGCTTCCAAAATAGTGTTGCTTTCCCATTTTTGAAGTTGTCTAAGCGTTTTACCTTATTTCACTACAAGAAGGGCAAATTTGTGAGAGAGAAGGAAGGAAGGGAGGGAGGGAGGCGGGCGGGCAGGAGGAAAGGAAGGAAAGATGAGGAACTTAAGTGCTCCTTACCGAGGACAGGGCTTTCCTGGGGGCTCAGCTAAGAAACCGTCCATCCGCCTACAACATGGGAGACCTGGGTTTGATCCCTGGTTTGGGAAGATCCCCTGGAGAAGGGAACGGCTACCCACTCCAATATTTTGGCCTGGAGAATTCCATGGACTCTCATGAAGTTGCAGAGTCAGACATGACTGAGCGACTTTCACTTACAGAAGATGAGACGTCTTACAGACTGCTTGAATACATGAAACTACTCAATGTATTTGTACATGTTGAAAATAGCTCCCCCCCAAAAAAACTGATGAATCAGTCTGATAAAATTCATTAACTCAAAAGCATATTTGCTACTGTGTCCAGGAGCACGTAAGTACAAAGAAAGCAGTTCATAAACTGTAGTTAAGTAATGAATTATATGACTGAGGTTTTTAAGATGTAATATAGCTTATTTAAAATAATGGGATTTTTAAATAATCCCTAATTTCTAATTAACACAAACTGAGTCACTCAAACTAGCACATTATATTATTACCGAATTACCAGCCCTCATAACCAAGGCATCCTTTAGTGCATTTTAAACCCAGAAACATATGAAAATGTCTTTCCCTGACAGTGTTTTTCTAAGTTTACTAATAGTGCCTATTTTTCCGTATGTTCTGTAAGCCTATGTAATCTATTTTCATTAGTTATGCCAAAGCGCCATCCCTTTATGGCATCGTGGAAAGGGTATTTTCCCTTTTCATAGACCAAAACACAACATGCTCCATTTTATCCAAGAATTTCATGGCTCTTTCATTTAATTCACAAACACATCCGTTCTGTTATATAGCATGTCCTGGGAATAATTCCAGGAAGAGCCAGTCCTATCACCGCCTTTTTATTTTAAAAGCAGTTTGGTTTACTTATAAAACTTTCAAAAGGACACAAGCGGCCCCACAGCCTTCCCATCACCTCTGCACACTCTCCGAGCACCTCGAGTGATATTAACTGCATTTGCTCCTACCTTTACTCCCAGGGGGAAATACGGTCCTGGGGTGACAGTGTTCTGTGTGATCAGTAAAGAGTTTCCATTTTATGCTTGAAGATGGAAAAAAAGGCTTTTCCCTGGGCCTTCCTCCTGAGGGCTAACAGGCCAGAGAGCTGAATGGCGTGAATCTCACACACCCACGGGTAGCATCCTCGGGTCATGCCTGAAATTTTGCCCTCCCTAGTTTTCTGGCCCTCCCACAGCTTTGCACGCATGAGAGAGAAGCAAAGAGCCCATTCCGTCGGAACAGCCTTACCGCGAGAGGTGACCCTGGCTTCGAAGGGAAGAAACAGTGCTGTGATGGACGGCAGCGGTGGGAGGCCTTGGGGCTGAGATGGGAAGGATGAAGAAACCGCGGTCCCGCGAAGTGCAGAGTGAACGTTTCCAGGCGAGGCGGGGCGAGCGGAAGGCCTTCTTGGGGAATAAAACCTCCGTGCCCAAGGAGGAGAGAGGACTGCCCCTTCAGTACCGAGGTGCTCTTCACTGAGTACTGTATGCCCTGATGTCATTCTCTTTCTGCTTTTTCTGTTCTTTTTAGGTGGGTTGGTTAAGCTGTTTACATTCGTTATTTTATAGCCTTCATTCAATTGGGAACATGTTTGCATGTTATTTTTTTCAAATACTTTTTCTGTTTTTCCTCTCTTCTTCTTTTGGGGCCTCCAATTATATGAAAGCAGGTTGCTTGAAACTGCCCCCCAGACCACCGATGGTACTTGTGTGTGTGAGTCCATCTCTTTTTCTCTCTGCCTCATTTTGGATAGTTTCTTTTGCAATGTATTCAAGCTCATTTGAGATTTATTTTTTCAAGTATCTTTTCCTCTACCACGTCTTGTCTGCTACTAATTTCATTGAATGCGTTTTTCTTCTCAGCCACCAGAGTTTTCTTTGCTAGGAGTTTGGGAAGGGGGTGGGTTTTTTGTTCGGTTATCTGCTTTTCATTTGCAGCGGCACGCGGGGACCTAGATATTGTCATGGCACCTGAGGCAAGCCAGACAGTGAAAGGCAAGCACCATCTGACATCACTTCCATGTGGAGCCTAAAAACAGGGCATAGATGAGCTCACTCACAAAACAGGTGTAGAGCCACAGATGCAGAAAAGAAACTTACGGTTACCAGAGGGGAGGGGGGAGAAATCGGGGTCGACACGGACACACTAGAACCTTGACGAGTCATTTCATATCTTCCGAGTCTCTGTCACTGGCATGCCTGATTTTTCCTCCAGTTTCTTGAACATACAGAACACAGTTACAGTAACTGTTTTAAATGCTCATCTACTAATTCCATCCTCTGTGTGGTTTTCAGGGCTGTTTAGGACTTGTTCCTATTTTTCTAGTTCTTTGCATAATGACAGTTTTTTACTGAATGACAGACATCATGGACCTAGTCTGTGATGGATGTTTCTAGATTCCTGCAAATATCCTCAGGCTTTATTCTCAGGCACAGCTCCATTTCTGAGAGCAGTTTAATCGTTTCAGGTCTTGCTTTCGGTGGGAACAAAACAGTGCTGACTCCAGGACTGAGGACCCCCACTCCTCTGGCCAGACGGCCCTCGGGGACCCTCACCCTGAGAATCCAAAGTGCTTTACTCTCTCCATCCTTGTTTCTCAAGTGACAACAACAAAGCTTCCTCTTTTCCAAGTATTTTATGAGCTGTTCATGCTCAGTGCCCCTGTCAAAATCAATACATTACGCCATATAAATGCATGCATAGAGAAGCATCCTCTGTCTACAAAGTTTATGCAGGAACTCAGTCAGGAATCTTATTTTAAAAATGACCAAGGTCCCACCTACTCAGTTCTCTGGTGCTGTTGAAGTTGTGCAGTGTCTACGAGCGTGCGGGTGGATTTCATTTACGATCCGCTCTGTTACCCGTTGCTGTAAAGCTGCACTGGGCATGGTTGTAGGTGGAATGTAGACCTGTGGTGGGGTGGAGAAGGCACTCAGCGCATGAGTTTTGAGCTGAGAGACCCACACACCCTTCCATGGAGCTCTGAGCTCACCGGGCTCCACCAGAGGCAGTCCCTCCTGAACCCCGTGTCTTCTGCACTGTGGGTACAGACCCAGCCCGAGTCACCCCAGCCCCGGTCCCAGTGACTCTCCATCCATCACCAGGGCCGACATGCCTTCAACCTCTCAGTAAAAGTCACTGTAAAACTTTGTTGTCAAAAGCCCCAGTATGGGACTATTTACTGAGGAAGGGGACTAAAGAGGGGCCAAAGAGAGCGATTTACAGTGGGCTCCAGATTCAAGGGTGTGGCAACTCTCTAGGAAACACTTGCAGATGAGAAAGTGTGTCAGTTAGGATAGTCTGGGATATGCTGCTTACTAACAAATACCACCACCAGCTCCCTCTGCAGAGCTTCACTTCTTGCTCATGGTCTCATCCATTGAGGTCAGCCTCAGCTGTGCTCAGGACTATCTTCAGTCTGGGACCTAACCCCAGGGAACCATGATCTGGGCATTCATCTGTCTTTACACAGAGGAATGGAGGGAAGGGGAGAGCTGTGGGCTGGCTTTTGAGGCTTCAGTCACCCCTCTCTCACTGCACCATCCACACAAGAGACAAGCCTCTTGGCCAGGTGGGGGCCGGGCTGACCTGATCTTCCCAAGACCTTTCTCAGAAGGAATACTTACGACGCCACGGCCACGGCTGGTGTCTACCAGCAGAGAAGTGTCATCTGTCAGAAAAGGAGACAACAAAACCAACCCCCCCACCAAGAGTCAGGGCTCCCCCCACAGAGACAGGCTTCACAGGCAACCAGGTTCTCAGGCTGGTGGTCCCTCCAGCGATGCCAGAGCCACAGGGCCTTGGGCGCAGAAGGGAAACGCTGTCACTTGCATGGAGTTTCAGGATTGACCCTGGAGGGCTCAGCTGTCACCCCCACCAGGATGTTGGCCTTCGGGAAGGAGAACAGGACCTCCAACCTGGGTCTCTGGTTATCACTTGGGGTTAACTATTCAGACAGACACCTGCAGGGCACCACTCAGCCCCACCCCATCTGGTCCACGTGGTACAGACAGGAAGCATTCAGAGCAGAGATGTCAGACAATAAAGAGAATAAAAGGGGAGCTTCCATCCACGGCTCAAAGAAAGATGTTCCCTCAGTTTAAGACCTCACCGGCCTGGGAAAACAAGGTAAAATGGAGTTTAATTGTCTTGTTCAAGAAACTGAGATTATTGTATTCACATAAAAATGTCTTACATTAAAAAAAATTTTTTTTACCATTGCTGAGGCCAGAGACAACACCCAAGGGAGGAGCTCTCTGAATCTGTAGCTTCATTTATGTCTGCTGGATGTGGGGCTGGAGATCAATCGAGATACAGAATTAGGAACAAGTTGTGCAGAGAAGACTGGACTGTGGAGCCCGCAGGGAAGGCAAGCCTGGCTTGGAGGAGAGCCCCAGGAGGTGGGCAACAAATGTGAAACAGAACACGTGGCGTGGAAACGTTTTCATTGTCCTCACAGCCATTACAGACAGCCATGCTGATGTATTCACAACTCCCCAGCAAAGAGCGCCGGGCTCTCGGGGCAGAGCCTCTGGCTGGCTAGCCATTAATTCCAGAAACCGCCACTTCCTGCAGAGCTTTCTCTGGCCTGAGCAGGGGCAGCGTGCAGGACAGCCTGCCCAGATGCTCCTTAACGGCACGCTTGTTCCCAGCATCACAAATAGCTCACTGGTACCGCATGCAGAGGGCTTCCCAAGTGGCACTGCTGGTACAGAACCCACTTGCCAATGTAGGAGATGTAAGAGATGTGGGTTCAGTCCCTGAATTGGGAAGATGCCCTGGAGGAGGGTGTGGCAACCCACTTCACTATTCTTGCCTGGAGAATCCCATGGACAGAGGAGCCAGGTAGGCTACAGTCCATGGGGTTGCAAAGAGTCAGACATGACTGAAGTGACTTAGCATGCACACATTACATGTAGGCGGGGCAAAGCATGTTTATGATATTTTTGTATATTACACTGACAAGAGAATGTCAGAAAGCCTTCTCTTTCTATGTTTGTAAAGATCTTTATTGAACTATAGTTGAGTTACAATGTTTCAGGTGCACAGAAAAGTGATTCAGTTTTATACATACAATCTTTTGTATATTCTTTTCTATCATACATTATTGTGTGTGTGTTAGTCATTTAGTCATGTCCGTCTCTTTGCAACCCCTTGTACTGTAGCCCACCAGATTCCTCTGTCCATGGAATTCTCTAGGCAAGAATACTGTATTGAGTAGCCATTCCCATATAAAGGGGACTTCCTGACCCAGGGATTGAACTCAGGTCTCCTGCATTGCAGGTGGATTCTTTATCATCTGAGCCACCAGTGAAGCCCCCTTCCTCAATTTTCAGATACTATAAAAATTCAGTTGTTTTGGGGGGAGGAAACTGAAATACACTGACTCCCCCCATCCCAGGTTTCTATTTGCCAGTCCAAGCTCTAGGCTATACCCTCCTGCTCTCTACCCTCAGCACAATGAGCTGCATGCAGGCAACTTTTTGCCTGGGGGAAGGTAATACATTATTGCAAGATATTGAAAGGTATCAAATATAGCTCCTGTACTACAGAGTAGATCCTGTTGTTTATCTATTTTACACATAGTAGTATGTACCTGATAATCTCAACCCCCTAATTTATCCCTCCCTCTTTGGTAACAACTAGTTTATTTTCTTTGTGAATCTATTTCTGTTTTGTAAATTATCTCATATGTATCATATTTTAGATTCACATATAAGTGATATCATATGATACTGGTCTTCTGACTCACTTCTCTTAGTATGATAATCTCCGGGTCCATCTATGTTGTTGCAAATGGCATTATTTCATTATTTTTTATGTCTAAGTAAAGAGTTGGACATGATGAGTGACTTAATATTCCACTGTATATGCATACCGTATCTTTTTAATCCATTCCTCTGTTGACTGGCACTTAGGTTGCTCCCACATCTTTGCTATTGTAAACAATGCTACTGTGAACGTAAGGGTGTATGTATTCTTCCAATTTTGAGTTTCTGTGTTTTCTGGGTGTATGCCTAGGAATGGGATTGCTGGGTGCTATGGTAGCTCTACTTCTGGTTTTTCATCAGGGACTTTCTAACGAGTGATGGGAAAGTTGTGGTCCAAGTTCAACTGCTGAGACTGGAGAGCGCCCAATGTGTTCACATCAGTTGTGGGCCATGCCCGGCACAGTGGGACATCCTCACAGAAGGCACAGTGGGACATCCTCACAGCAGCCCTGGCCTTGTGGAGCCTCTGCTCTAAGTCTGTGATGTCGTAGACTATGACTGGTGAGAGGAAATGCATTTCATACTGCAAAACTATATGTCTGTGTGTCTACCATTACACACACACACAACATACACACACATAGCACTGGAACAAAAATTTCATTAAGTGATGCCTGTCTTCACTGAATATGATAAATTCTGACTTTGTTTCCATTCTACTCAATTTGATCAAAAACAATTGTGCAACAACCTGCTGGGCTTCGACCTGTGTTGAGAAGAAGCCTGGGCACCAGACCTTCTCCGGGACTTAGTTACCTGCGGATGGTGTGACTGGAGCAGGCAGTGGAGGACTGATGGACAGGGTGAGAGCTGGGATGCATAGAAATGGAGGAGCAGAAAGCATAAGCTTTCTCTCCCCTCCAGACCCTAGAGGTGGGAGCATCTCCACTCTGTTTACACACATGCCACTGGTTTGTTACTGTGCAAGCTTCCTCAGGGCCACAGGCAAATTGAAAAAGGCCCAGGCAAATTGGAAAAGTCCACAGTTCTCCCAGGACCTGACCCCAAGGCAGAGAAAACAGAGACCCAGTGTTGACACCCAGGAGCCCCTCCATCTTCTTTCTGAGTGGGAAGAATGTCTGCTGGATGTCTGCCCAAGTCCTGCTGCATCAGAGAAAGTATTCAGTATATACACTGCATTCAGCAGGTCCACCCCTCTTGCTACAACAAGTTCAAAATGCTGCTGAACACAGAGATAAAGCACAGCATCCCTGGAAATCCTCCCAGCCTGGGTGCTCTGCAGGGGACCCTGCATAACACAGAGGTCTCTGCCTCCCTCCCTTCTGGGGGCATCCACACTCATAGTGCACACTCAGAACCTGCTGGCGCACATCCACTCAGGGCTGCCGGCATGCCAAGGTCCACTCTGTCCAGAATTGCTTTTCTCCCGGCCTCTTGTTTCCCTCCTCGCCCTGCTTCCAGCTGACCTGGCAGTGAACCCAGGCCCAAATCCTCCGGCCGTTGTCTATTTAGTATTCTGGCCTGGTGGAAAAGTTTCCACTGAGACAGAAGCTCAGTGAAATGGGGGCAGCTGCAAAGGATGCTGACAGACAGCCCAGGACACATCCCTCCCCAAGCAAACCAGCCTCCCTCGAAAATGTGCAAATGCAAAGAGAGAGATTTTGGATTCAGACCAAATGCAAAATAATTCTGCAGGGCACTGGACACAAAGTCATCATCGAGTTGGCCACATCCTCTGCTCTCTAAGTCAAAAAGGGGCCCAAGATCTTTCACTTGCTAATTTTTTTTTCTCAAAATAGATGGCTGAAGGACTTCCCTGGTTCAGTGATTAAAACCCCTAAACTTTTACTGCAGGAGTGGGGACTGGGTTCAACCCCTGGTTGGGAGAATTAAGACCCCACATGTGCACTGCATTGCCAGAAAACAGTAGTCCAAAGAACACTCTAATGAGATTAAAGACTGATTCCCAAGTTGTAGTCAGGCCTGCTTGAATAACATAAATGTGTGTGATATATATTTATTCTGACATAAATGTATGTGAAGGGATTCTAGGGAAAAATCTCCAACACACTGTTCAGTTGATATAAATAATTATTTTGTGTAGAAATTGTGATAATAAGCCCTGAATCTCCCGTAACAGATGCCATTTAATGAGCACTTACATCACAATATGAGTGAGATGTCACTGGCTCAGTTTCATAAAGAAATGGAGAGACACAGAGCTGAACTAACTTGTCCAGAAAAACACTTAGTGAGTGGTGGATCCAAGGTATGAACCCAATTCGTCTTGTCAGTCTGCACATTTAACTACAAAATACATCCTCTCAACCAATATTTTGGCCATCTGGTGCAAAGAACCAAGCCTTTGGAAAAAGACCCTGATGCTGAGAAAGATGGAGGGCAAGAGGAGAAAGGGAAGACAGAGGATGAGATGGTTGGACGGCATCACTGATTCAACGGACGTGAGTTTGAGTAAACTCTGGAAGATGGTGAAGGACAGGGGAGCCTGGCGTGCTGCAGTCCATGGGGTGGCAAAGAATCAGACACGACTGAGTGCCTGGACCACAGCAGCAGTCTTAGGCCCAACTCTAAGGGACTGAGAAAGAGTCATTGTTTATTATCGGCCCATAATTGTTGTCCTGCGATATTGCCCTATGAACATAATGTAGTGAACTTAACAACCAGATGCTGTCTGTCAGGGAAAGAGCGTATGATCACAACACAAAGGGCATCAGCTACGTGAACTACCCAGGCCAAGGGATCAAACTCGTTTCCCTGGAAGATGTAGGATATATGGCTTTGTCATTAACAAGCCTAGGGGCAATGATTTTAAAAACTGGCCAGACTGCTATGTTTTGAGGCATCATTTCTCTTGGTGCCACATGGTTGCTCAAGTCCAAACAGGCACTCCCACCGGATGGCATCTGATTCTTCAGTTTATCATCAAATCCATCAATGGGTTTGTTGGGTGGAAAAGAAAACTCACCTGATTTTTCTGTTTTTTGGCAAGGATAAGGGATGACATGAGGATAAGCTGTAGGTATTCTTTTGCAGGCAGGGGAAAAACAATCCAGTTTCTGTCTATCTCTGGCTTTATCTTTTCTCTCACCTGGAAACTTCAATGTCAAAAATTTATCGATTTTCAAATAATTCTGATAACCAAGCATCACACACCTGAAGGATTCAGTAATAAAAAATAGATACTTAGTCTTTTTCTAGAAAAAAAGGCAGGAAAAAAGCACTCTGGTTTTACTGGGATTAGAGATTCAGTGTAAAATACGGTTGCTTAGAAACTTTCCTTTCTCACACACAAATGTAACATAAAATAGCTTCAAACAAAGGGCTCGAGTGTTTCTAAATAAAAGATGTCTTCCCAGTGACCACATCCTTTGCCAAAGGTGACAGATCCTTTAATATTTCTGTTTTCAAAGACACTCCTTTGTCTGACATCCTGGATACAAGCTGGAACCACTCGGAGATGCTGCCTTTATTGTTTTTCTAAGAGCTCGCCCAGTCGCTTGGCTTTATAATTTGTAAGGCAAGCTTAAGGTGTCTCGCTCCGATTCCAGCCTCATCTGCAAAGTCGTCATTTTGGTCAATGCTGTTAGGAAACATTTTGGCTGAACTTTTGGCCATTTTGTATCCTCAGCTGCATTTTAGCTGGAGATTTGACCAGTCGGAAGCCCGTGGGACACGAGAATATAACAGCGCACATCCCCTGCTCCCAGCCCCACAGGTGGGTATGTGCAGAATGGATTTCTTTAATATTAAGCCTGCAAATGGCAATGCTTGCTTTCAGGTTTTTGCTTCAGGAATAAGCATCTTTGAGTGTTTTACCTCTATTTTCAAATTGGTCTGAATCTGAGCAAGATTCAGAAAATCATTTAACTGGCTGGGATTTCAGATTTCTGAAATTTCCCAGACTTAAATCTCATGCCGCACCCTGGGTCCCCTTGGCTTTCTCTCAGGGAAAATATTCAGTTTCAAGCCAGAGCCTGGCGCATTCGGAAAGCTCTTCACATATTTGCTAAATGAATATAGGGAACAATAAATTATATTTCATGGTAACTTTTAATTTGTGTTGTATATAGCACTCAAGAAATCAACCTTGAATTTTCATCGGAAGGACTGAGGCTGAAGCTGAAGCTGAAGCTTCAATACTCTGACCACCTGATGTGAAGAGCTGACTCATTGGAAAAGACCCTGATGCCCGGAAAGATTGAAGGCAGGAGGAGAAGGAGACAACAGAGAATGAGATGGTTGGATGGTATCACCAACTCAGTGGACATGAATTCATGAATTTGGGCAAACTCAGGGAGATAGTGGAGGACAGAGGAGCCTGGTGTGCTGCAGTCCATGGGGTTGCAAAGAGTCAGACAGAACTTAGTGACTGAAAAGCAAGAACGAATGTTGTTGCCTGATTTTTTGATCATCTAATTGCTGTTTTATATAGATGTTCAAAAAAAAAAAACAAAACTATCCAGGCATCAGCAACACCGTCTTCCCAGATTTCCTGATATTCATTCTTTCCAAATCTTCTAAGTATCTCATGTACTTGCTACTTCAACCACATTCTAGGTTTTTCTAGGGATTAGGAACTCAACCCAAATGTTTTGCTTTATGTACAGGGCAAGCTTAGTGTGTATGGCTCAATAAACGTGAATTCTATTAAATTAAGTTAATGGAAATTTAGAGCTGGAAGGAATTTTAGAAATTAACTAGTCTGATGTTTTCAATTTATAGCACTGGAATTTGTGCTATAAATTTTTTTTCTGAATATGTCGTGACTCTATGTCTCGTATTTTTATTAATGAAATCTCCTAAAAAGTACGCTGTCATAAATTGATCAGTGCTTTCTTTGAGTCACCTGAGTTTGGGCACTCTGAGAAAAGCTGGCTCTTTCCTAACCATTGTGAGAGCAGCCATCACGGGAACTTGTATTACTTGTATGCTTGTTGTTGTTTTTAACAAATGTCTAATCCAGCTGAAAGTTATTTTATCGTTGGCAATAAGGAAGGGAATCTCACTTCATTATTTTTTCCTGCAGATGGCGGTTCAATTGTTCCAACACCATTTATTAAATACCCAAGCCGTTTTATCCCAGTGATTATAAATACCGCCTTTATCACTTACTAGATGATGTATATATGGAATCTATGCATGAATGTACTTGCTCTTGCCCTCTCTTTGCTGCATTTGCCTCTCCTCCTCTTTCCTTTTAACTAACAATGCCTTGGTTTTTCCAAAACAAAGTTACAAATGCTAACAACAGTAAACATCACTGACGGTGGCTGATGTTAATAGGAGCTGCCTCGTGTTTGCCCTCTAAGCCTAGTACTATGTTGGATTTGGGCTGACACATAGAACTATTCATATTTAACTATTATCTAGCTATTGCTATCTTACATTTTGTTAAATTACAAATAGATGTTAACTTTTTTTTTTTTCGCCTGTACCACATGGCATGTGAGATGTTGGGTCCCAGCCAGGGATGGAACCTGTGCCCTGCAATGGAAGCGTGGGGTCTTCCCCACTCCACCTCCAGATCCAGGGAGTTTCCAGATGCTAAATTTTAACACCTGTCTTTTCAGCTTCAGTGAATTTAAGTTTGGGATTTGTTTCCTTTACAACGCTCATATAAAAATCATATGGATAGGTTGGCTAACATGGAGTTGTTTTAAAACTAAATTCACCTACTTCTTCATATGGTGCTTTTTAACATTTTTTTTTAAGCTAATGTTTTATCTAGTGCCTTTGTATCATCATTCGTGAGATTTCCCTGTAGCTTCTCTCTCTCTTTTTTCCTTGTTTACTGTTAATGGTAACATTACAAAAAAGGATCCAGAATTCTTTTCTCATTCTCTGAAGAAGGGGAAGTAGTGTGGAGGTGATCTGGACATTAAAAAGTTGCTGGAACTCATCTACGAAACTCGCTGAGTCCTTTGTCAGCTGTGCTTGTTTCCCCCCTTGATAATTTGTCTGCTTTGTTTATTCCTGTCATTTGGGGTCAGTTTGGGCTTCCCTGATAGCTCAGTTGGTAAAGAATCAGCCTGCAATTCAGGAGACCCTGGTTCGATTCCTGGGTGGGAAAGGTCCCCTGGGGAAGGGGAAGACTACCCATTCTAGTATTCTTGGGCTTCCCTTGTGTCTCAGCTGGTAAAGAATCTGCCTGCAATGCAGTAAACCTGGGTTCGATCCCTGGGGAAGACTCCCTGGAAAAGGCAAAGGCTCCCCACTCCAGTGTTCTGGCCTGGAGAATTCCATGGAGAGTCCATGGGGTCTGACATGAGTTGGACACGACTGAACGACTTTCACTGCTAGTGTTCCCAGGCCCTGCAGGTAGGGTATATTTTTATTATCCTAATTTTACAGATGAAGAAATGGTAACATATTCATTGTGCTAAGCACTTCACACGTATCAACTAATATACATCTTATACCAACCCTAAGAAGTAGTGGTTTTATTTTCCACATATTATAGGTAAAGAAACTGAGACACGGATGCCATTTTCCCGTTTTATAGCTGGTGGTTCGCAGCCAGCTTTCCAGGCCCGTTAGGGCAAAGCATCTGCAGGCAATGAGCTCCTGCCTCAAGGCCCCTGAGTTAAACAGACCCAGCCTTCAAAATCCTCACACTGGGGACTTTCCTACGTGTTAACAGCACAGTATTCAGAGCGCTGATCGTGGAGGATTAAGAAATAGAGGAGGCTTTCAATGATGCCGCTTCTTCACAGCTGATAAAGGAGTCCCCACTGAAATGAAATGCCTGCTGACCATCCGTGCGGGTGACTTTCAGCTGCCAGACTCATGCTGTTTGCTAGAAAAACGTCTCAATTTCGGAACAGCACCCTGTTCTGAAAGTTTTCTCCTCTCAGTGTAGCAGAGTTCTGCTTGCCTTTGTAAGTTTCCTCACGGCTGCCCGTCCTGGTCAGCATCTTCCGGGCGTGTGCAACAGTCCTATGTGGACGTAACTAAGAATATCAGGTCACCCCAAGTGCAGACAGAGCCGATTGTTATCGTGCGCACCGCTGTCACCTTGACGCACTGGGACGACCTGGGTGAAGGCGTCGATTCTAACTGGGAGCAACTGGCCCAGAAAGTCCAATGGATTCAGTTAAAATCAGGAGAAAATACCCACTACCAAGCCAGCTCAGAGGAGAGTGGGGGGAAGTCCCGCCAAGTGAGCTGGCGATCCTGCGATCAGATCTCTCATCCACGTTCACCTTCGTTTGGAAGGGGTCTTTGCTGGGTCATTAGGGGTGACTCTCGCTGAAATTAAAGAGCTCATAAATTAAGGGTCTGTGTTTCTCAAAGATCAGTGCCTGTGTCTTATCACTTGGTTTATTCACAGAGACATGGCCACATCCTGAGGGATGCCCTGGAGAGGTTCGAAGGTTGGACTCAGGTCCCCGTAGGTGGTCACTCACGGGCCGCTCAACCCATGCCTCTGGACCTCACATGGGAGGCAGGAGACTAGACCAGTCTAACTGAATGGAACTTAGTACGAAAAGCCACCACCCCCCCCAGCATTTTCTCAGATGCTTCGCCCCCACCCTGCCCCAGTGCATGCAGTGGTATTCAATAAATGCTTTTCCTTTTCTTTTGCACTGAGGAGCTCTTGCTCACCTGGGCATGTGGCTACCACTGAATTTGCCTTCTGACTGAGAGGAAACGCCAGAGCCGTCACTCTGTCCCTTTCAAAGGTCAGGCGAGAGTCAACAGGGAGGGAGAGCTGAGACTCTGAATAGTAAACAGAACCTGATTTCATTTCCCAGCTGAGACTCAGGCGGCCTCAGGCTTGGGGTTCTCGGCCGGGCAGGACAGATCCCCCACCCTCTGCCATCTCTCCGAAACTGTGTTTGCCATCAGGCTGGAATCTCTGTCTCCTGAAGGTGTCATCAAATGCCATAATGCACACGTATCTTATTTGCTGAGGATCACTTAGCAACGGAACCCTGTGTTCTGCCAACTTTCTCTGCATGCTGACAACCTAGATTTCACAGAAACGGCGTTTTCTAGAAGTCTGTACAGCCCAGGAAGGGTGACGAAGAGATGTCTCATCACAGACGCAGGCAGACACGGGCACGGCTGCTGCTGTTTCTGGTTTCCGGGGATATTTTTGATGTTCTGATCATGGTCTGCCATTCAAAAACAATTTATTTTTAATCACAGGCTATTAATTAGCTATGGATTGACGTCAGTTACCTCATAAAGCTGATGACACGAAGCACTGGGTTTGGGAGGAAATATCAACTTGATTTTAGCCACAAACATTAAAAACCAGCATGACACAAATGTGCTGCCACAGGTGTGTGAGGGCATCAGGGATGCTCACTCATCTCGTAGGAAGAGGAACCGCGTCATGTTGCAGAAAAAATGCTCACTGTAAAAAATCTGATTTGCCTTTTGTGATGAGGGGTGAAGTATAGCACCTGAGACGTTATTCTATCTTAGTTCTCCCATTTTTCTTTGGATGAACTATAGTACTTGAGACGTTATTTTATTTTAGTTCTCCCGTTTACCTTTGCTTGAGCTGTAATAGGAAGCAAATACTGTGAGATATCTGACAAAGCAGAAGAGAATTACCTAGTAATTTGAAGGTAATAAATGCTCCTCTTTTTAATGACAGGCCTCCAAGAAATGATTGAATATATACAATTTATTTTCAAAGGGTATCTCATCATGGCAATAACAATGAACAGAAGGACACAAAACTGGTCCCTCCTGTGAAAACCCCTGCTTTCCACTCAGGATCTATCACTTCGCCTTACAGACAGAGTGTCTAGCTCGTCAGTTTTCCATGTTTCTACCTGTGATTATTACGTGATGATAACAAAAAACAAGATAGGGCTTCCCAGGTGGCACTAGTGGTAAAGAACCCACCTGCCAATGCAGGAGACACAAGAGACAGGGGTTCAACCCCCGGGTTGGGAAGATCTCCTGGAGGAGGGCATGGCAGCCCACTCCAGTATCCTTGCCTGGAGAATCCCACGGACAGAGGAGCCTGGTGGTCTATGATGCATTGGGTTGCAAAGAGTCAGACATGACTGAAGCGGCTTAGCACTCATGCACGCAAGAAAGAAAATGATATTGTTTCCAAACCAACCAAACCCAATTGTGGGTCCCAGTTAATCATCAGAGAAGTGGTATAAAATTATCCACCCATTTTCCAGAATTCCTCCCATCAGCTATTATAATATATGAACAGAAGCTGCTATAGGTAAGTTTCCGGGCCAGTGTAAATATTTCCACCCTTCTCTTTAGAGGTCTACGGGACTAAATGATTAAACAGCTTGCTTTACACCCAGACCATCTAAGTATCCTTGCCTGGAGAATCCACGGACAGAGGAGCCTGGTGGTCTATGATGCATTGGGTTGCAAAGAGTCAGACATGACTGAAGCGGCTTAGCACTCATGCACGCAAGAAAGAAAATGATATTGTTTCCAAACCAACCAAACCCAATTGTGGGTCCCAGTTAATCATCAGAGAAGTGGTATAAAATTATCCACCCATTTTCCAGAATTCCTCCCATCAGCTATTATAATATATGAACAGAAGCTGCTATAGGTAAGTTTCCGGGCCAGTGTAAATATTTCCACCCTTCTCTTTAGAGGTCTACGGGACTAAATGATTAAACAGCTTGCTTTACACCCAGACCATCTGGGGCTGAAATTCGCTCACTGATGGCAGTTCAGCAGAGAGTGGACAGCAAAGCTGGCATCCGTTTCTCTCATAGCCTGTGCGCTAAAACACACATTCCTCTGGTGTTTTCTTTCCCGCATGTGTTTCTCTCTGATGACCAGTCAATTTTGCCTGCTGTGTGCCAGCCTCAGCACAGACTGGCAAGCAGCAACAAGCTCCTGCTCCACTCAGCATGTGGGGGACAGTGTCTTCCTCCGATTCGAAAATGCAGAGACACGGGGTACAGTCAGCGTGGCCTGCACTCCAAGAAGCTGAAACAGTCTCATGTCAGCATTGCAAGTCCCCTGCTGCAAAGGGGTCCACCGCCCGTGACTGCTTATGAGACCTGAGGTGGAGCATCCCCTGGGCGTTGCCAGGATGGACCCGCTGGAGGCGTCTGTCTGCGTGGGCAGGCCTCCCCTGGCGCCATTTGAGCTCTGAATGGTGGCATCAGACCTAACTCAGGAACACCGGCGCGAGCTGTGTGAGCACAGAAACCCCCACCCTCCTCTAGAAGAGACGAACGAGCAGGCGTCTCCTCCCTAAAGTGACACCCGGTGCTTGGGCAGGATCGGCGTCAACGACGTCCACAGGGCTGCAGAGGAAAGCTTCGGTCTTCCTGTTCCTCTTCTAGTAGTTAAGCCTCTCTGTGTCTTTCTTTCCCGTGGTAGTACTGTGGCGAGAGCTTGACGGGAAGCGGGAGGAGGCTGGAAACTGGAAGGACCCAAGGATCATTCACCTGAAGGTGCTTTCTAAAGAGTCTGTGGCTTGTACGTTCCATGAGCAGACAAGTCTGCAAGGGAGCCAGGGCCTCTGGCCGAGGTCCCCTGCTGCTGTTTCATAAAAGGAAATTCCCCCCGCCCCCATCCACTCTCTGATTACACTGTGTGTTTTTTTGGAAAGGCAGGATAAAGGCTTGAGTCTTTCCCTTTATCCACTGGTTTTCCAAATAGTTTGTTGTTTCTCCAGCATCTTTTAAGCTAGTGAGGAAGCCCAGTGAGTTCTTTATAAAAATGTCTTTATCATCACGAACCAGCGGGTTTAAGCATGCGTGATGCTTCTCCCATGCAGATGTTATCACTCATGTTCACGTTATTATTCTCTAACGCTCACGCTCAAGCGGCCTTTGCTGTCTTGCCTGTCCTCTTTCCCAGCTGCCATGCTTAAGGAAGCCTAACCTGGCCCACCACGTGACTCTGCACGGAGCAGCCCTGAGATTTACGTGGCAGGAGTCCCAGCTGCTCCCAGAGACACCATTTCCTGCTCCAGCTGCAGGCGGCATCCGAGTGGAACCCCAGGAGAGACTCTGAGCCCAGATCATCCAGCTGAGCCCTTCAGCTGGTCCACGGACTTTCTGCACAGAAACAGAGGGAGAGAAAAAATGAGTGTGGTTATGTTTGTGTCATTCAGTTTTCTGGCAATTTGTTGCACATTGGTAAATAACCAAAACAAAATGTGTGAAGTATGTACATATATATGTGTGTCTGTATATGTGCATAAATATGCAAAATGGACAAATAGGCCAATATCTTTTTAAAAGCCTATCTATAAACAGAGAGGGAAACTGGAATAAAGTTGAGAAGACTGGAGCTGAACTTTGTCTATAATATATTTTGTAGACTTGATTTAGGAAGTATGCAAACGTTGTATGGAATCATACATAATTTTACAAAGCAATACCTGAAAGTGCAAATGAACCGCAGCCATATGAACCTACCCGTGCACTGAGAAGGAGGACTCACCACACAGAGAAACGTGACTTCAAGTGGTGCTGTTTTCCTCTCACTGCACCTTCTCAGTGGCTCATAACGTGACGGTGAAGGGAATAAAAACAAACACAAATTGAAACAAAAAGCCTTAAGCTGTCTTCCGAATGATATTATTAGTAACAGTACTGCTATTGTCTTGCTAAAGGAATTATTATACAACAGATAAGGATAAACAGTTGTGTTATTCTCGTTTGAAATGAAAAATTGGTAACATAAAAGAGGAACAAATACAAATGTCAAGAAGTCTGCCTTGTGGCCTCACATGCTAGAAACTCACCCTCCTGGTGAAATCAAGAAATCCTGTCCCCCGAGGCACCCTCTTGGGGATGATGTCCGCTCTCCCTGCCTCCCCAAGGATGGGAGACAGGACCGGGGCATCGGGAACACGCCTTGACCCTGGCTGGGAGCACGTGGAGTGACCACAGTCCCCATCTCTTTCCGCTCCTCCAGTATATGATGCTCACAGTGGCTGGAATGAATGGAGAGTGTGTGTGGGAGGGGGAGAGGCGGGGAACACGGGAACACAGAGAAGGGAGAAGCTAGAGGAGGAGGACAGGAAGGGAAGGAGAAAAAGAGGAGAGGAGGAAGGAGGGAGCGGAAGGAAGGAGAAGCCCCGCACAAGGGGGAGCACAGCACACACACCGGCTACTCTTCAGTTCAGAGTCAACGGCAGCCGCTTTACGGTCACCGAGGGGCGCACCCGATTTCATCCTGCAGTGTGTCCGGATCTCAGTTTCAGACAGAAGCGGAGAAGCTATGGGAGCTTGAACCACGTCTGTCCTCATCACCCCCAGTAAAGGAAACCTCTGAGGTTATGAAGGCGTCTCAGAAACTGCCCACGGGGGTCAAAGACACTCCTGGCTGTGCCCTCCATGGGAGCCCTTCAGCGTGGCTGTGGCCGTTGGATCAAGTGCCTAGGCAATCCCTTCTAGTTCCAGTTCCCACCTGTGACAGAGCCCTGCGTGTCCTGCTACCTTTAAGGGAGAAGAGCGCTTGTAGGTTCGGCGTAATGGTTTGCTTGCGCTTCCGATGCCTTGCTCCAGGGAGTCAGGCTTGACAAGCGAAATGCAGTGGGTGCCTTCCCTGCAGCCTGGACCCTGCTGCCCGGATCCTGAGCTGTGGCTTATTCTCTGTGGGTTCTCACAGCACGTCCAGAGGCGGCAGAGGAATGACCTCACTCACATTCCTGAACTCCTGCCTGACCTCTGCATTCCTCGAAACCAACCTGAGGTGGGTTTGTGCCAGGGGAACACTTGAGAACTTATTAGTCTATTGCTGCAGATACTTCAGAGGTCACTGAGCATGCCTGTACTCCTATTATAATACCCTCTTCCTTAATGAAACGGTCACTGGAGCAACCTTGCTCAGAACCAAGCCTCTCCATGTTCTATTTTTGAAACGATGTATGGATTTATTCCAACCCATTTCCTGGACCGGGGCTATGACGGTCTTTGTCCCCTTTGAATGAACATGTTTTCTTTCCATCACTACACAAACACCCGTTGATATTTACAACATTCTGAAATACCCATTTCTGAACCACAAGCGGTGGCTTTCGTTAACCTTCCAGTCTTCTCACGAGATGCGCGTTGGAGATTATTTCTCTTCCAAATGAATACCTGTAGCATATCTTCTGGCATCTGGTAAGACTTGGAAAGAGAAAGTGGTGTCATAATTAGCATTGCAAAAATCCCCATTCTCTTCCTGTTTATCAAGCCAATGCTCTTGGAAAGGCCCTCAGATTATAATTTATATGTGTATTTTATATGCACAGTCTTGAAACTTTACTCACATTTCTCTGTGTAATTTTAATGCATCAAAATGCTTCAATCTGCATGTGGCTACTCTTCCGAAGATTAATAGCACCGGCAAGGATAAACAAATGATGAACAGCTTAGATAGAGAATTTTGAACAGACATGGCCATCTTTTTTCCCTTTCCTTTTTCCCTGCTATTGTTTGGCCTGGAGCCGCAAAGATTTCAGGAAAGGAAAAAAATCTAAATTACAAAATAGTTGATACCTTAGTTTTTCTCTCTTCCTTCTTTGTCCCTTTAGAATATAGACGTGGTTCAGGCCCCACTTCATTTGTAAAGTGTCATGATCCCACCCAAAGGCAGTCCTTATAGAGGTACCCACGAGGCAGGAAGACAAGCTCAGGGTGGGACCACTGCTGAAAAAAGGGACAAGGACACCTTGCTTCCCAAAGGATGTCACTCACCAAGGTGTGAGTAGCCTCTAAGGAGGCAAAGCCCCTCCAGTTTCCAGAAATAAGGACACTCTAGTAATTAGTCAACTGGACCTTAGCAGAAAGCTCTCCCTGGTGGCTCGGTGGGTAAAGAATACGCCTGCCAAAGCAGGAGACCCAGATGCAATCCCTGGGTCAGGAAGATCCCCTGGAGAAGCAAATGGCAACTCACTCCAGTATCCTTGCCTGAAGCATCTCACGGACAGGGGAGTCTGGTGGGCCACAGTCCGTGGTTCACAAGGAGTCGAACACCACAACGAAACAGCAACAACGAACCTTAGTAAGATCCATCTTGCTTTTTTCAATTTCTTGGTAAAATCTAAAATGCACTGTACTTTAAGAAGCAAAAATTCTCTTCTCAGAAGAAAAAAAGCTATGTGTGACTGAAGTGGAAAAATGAATGGCTCACTTCTTCATCCAGGGAAGTCACTTCCTTCCCTGGAAAGATGCTGCTCCAGCAGAGAAAGCAACACTGCCATGTTTCAACAGCACTAACTGGACTTCAGAAAGCAGGGCTGACTACAGACACTCACCCCTGCCCTAGACTCCAGCTCCACGGGGCGCCGCACCCCTCCCCAGTGCGAGCAAGAGGGCATCCTCGCCTCCCTGCCTGGTCCATCATTTCTTCCTTTCCTCAACTGGCTAACTCTTCCTCCATCTTTACATCTCAGGCTAAACTTTATTCCTTCCGCATGGGCTTCACTAACCCACAGGCAAAGCCAGGTTCCCTTACATAGTTTTCTAGAACCACGAGGACCTGCGAGATCTTCCTTCTTGCCACGGTTTGCGCTTGCACCTATGTGTGTGGCGGCTGGCTTGATATCTGTCTTTCCAAGGAGGCTGACGCTCTAAGAAGACCAGGATCAAGGCTGTTTTGCTTCTGATTAGGGCCAAGGCAAACCAACGCCAAGGGCTTCGCAGGTGGCTCAGCGGTAAAGAACCCACCTGCCAGTGCAGGAGACACAAGAAACACGGGTTCAATCCCTGGGTTGGGAAGATTCCCTGGAGGGCATGGCAGCCCACTGCAGTGTTCCTGCCTGGAAAGTGCCATGGACAGAGAGCCTGGTGGCTACGGACCGTGGGTCCTCAAAGAGCCAGGCACACCTGGGCAGGCACTACGTAGCGTGGCACACAAGCCGCGTGATGCCGACTGGTTTTTAGCAAAGATGCAGGGAGCCGAGGACAGAGTCAGCCCCTGCGGCAGGAGGAAATCTCATCACCCCTAGGGCCACTGCTGATCTTCCCGCCCCTGCTGGCCTTCTTCACTTCCCCCCATGCTCTCTGGTAGGGAAGCTCCAAGGTGGTGAGAAAGGACACCTCTAGGAAGCTTAAGGTGTAGCTGTGAAAGCCGATTCCTCCCTGAATGATTCAGGATTCAGACTGGAATCACCAGTATCCCTCCTGTAATGCTTAAGAATTTCACCTCTGTTCCTGAATGAGATTTATTTTTCATTTTTCTTTTGCATCTTTCCTTCTTTCATTTTGATATCAAGAATGCTTGGGAGGTGGGGCTTCATTTCTTACTTTCCAGAAGAGTTTGTAAAGGTTCAAAACAGAGGTTTCCTTGAAAACTTGGAAGAATTTGCTTGTAAAATTGATGAAGTTAGGTATCCTATTTGCAGGAAGATTTTAAGATATTCGTTCAATTTGTTTAACGCTGGTAAGACTGTTCAGGTTTTCTAATTTAAACACAGATCATCTCCAGTTTTTAAAAGCCAGTTGTGACAGATTTCTAGGAACCTGTCCGTTTTGCTTCAGTTTTTAAAAGCATTTTAAGTCTGCCCTGCGGTGCACTTTGCAGCCCTGTTTCTGAGTGTTCGTGACCCCCACCCCATCTGCTCTGGATCAGCGTCACCAACTTCCTTTGCTGTCTTTTCTGAGAACAGGTTGTTGACTTGACTGACCATCCCAAGATTATCTTTCCTGTTTCATCTCTCTCTGCTCTCACCTTTATCATTGTTGCTTCCTTTTACATTCCAGTCTTTTGTTGCTTACTTTTTTCCTAACATTAATATCTGGATAGACTATGCCAAAGCCTTTGACTGTGTGGATCAAAATAAACTGTGGAAAATTCTGAAAGAGATGAGAATACCAGACCACCTAACCTGCCTCTTGAGAAATCTGTATGCAGGTCAGGAAGCAACAGTTAGAACTGGACATGGAGCAACAGACTGGTTCCAAATAGGAAAAGGAGTATGTCAAGGCTGTATACTGTCACCCTGCTTATTTAACTTCTATGCAGAGGACATCATGAGAAATGCTGGACTAGAAGAAACACAAGCTGGAATCAAGATTGCCGGGAGAAATATCAATACCCTCAGATATGCAGATGACACCACCCTTATGGTAGAAAGTGAAGAGGAACTGAAAAGCCTCTTGATGAAAGTAAAAGAGGACAGTAAAAAAGTTGGCTTAAAGCTCAACATTCAGAAAATGAAGATCATGGCATCTGGTCCCATCACTCCATGGGAAATAGATGGAGAAACAGTAGAAACAGTGTCAGACTTTATTTCGGGGAGCTCCAAAATCACTGCAGATGGTGACTGCAGCCATGAAACTGAAAGACGCTTACTCCTTGGAAGAAAAGTTGTGAGCAACCTAGATAGCATATTCAAAAGCAGAGACATTACTTTGCCGACTAAGGTCCGTCTAGTCAAGGAGGAGAAATATCAATAACCTCAGATATGCAGATGACACCACCCTTATGGCAGAAAGTGAAGAGGAACTAAAAAGCCTCTTGATGAAAGTGAAAGAGGAGAGAAAAAAGTTGGCTTAAAGCTCAACATTCAGAAAGTGAAGATCATGATGTCGGGTCCCATCACTTCATGGTAAATAGATGGGGAAACAGTGGAAACAGTGTCAGACTTTATTTTGGGGGGCTCCAAAATCACTTCAGATGGTGACTGCAGCCATGAAATTAAAAGACGCTTGCTCCTTGGAAGAAAAGTTATGACCAACCTAGATAGCATATTCAAAAGCAGAGACATTACTCTGCTGACTAAGGCCCGTCTAGTCAAGGCTATACTTTTTCCTGTGGTCATGTATGGATGTGAGAGTTGGACTGTGAAGAAAGCTGAGCACTGAAGAATTGATGCTTTTGAACTGTGGTGTTGGAGAAGACTCTTGGGAGTCCCTTGGACTGCAAGGAGATCCAACCAGTCCATTCTGAAGGAGATCAGCCCTGGGATTTCTTTGGAAGGAATGATGCTGAAGCTGAAGCTCCAGTACTTTGGCCACCTCATGTGAAGAGCTGACTCATTGGAAAAGACTCTGTTGCTGGGAGGGGTTGGGGGCAGGAGGAGAAGGGGATGACCGAGGATGAGATGGCTGGATGGCATTAGGGACTCGATGGACGTGAGTCTGAGTGAACTCCGGGAGCTGGTGATGAACAGGAAGGCCTGGCGTGCTGCGATTCATGGGGTCGCAAAGAGTCAGACACGACTGAGCGACTGAACTGAACTGAACTGAACTGAATACATTAAAGGAAATTAAAATGTCACATATCAGTGCTTCTTATCTATACTGTACTGGAGGTCTTATCCTGTGCAATAAGACAGGAATAAGAAGAAGTATATATGCAAAGGAGAAATGCAGATGGTCAGCAAGCACCTCAAAAGATGTTCAACATCACTAAACATCAGGAAAATGTAAGTCAAAAGCACAATAAGATATCACCGCATACCTATCAGAATGGCTAGCATCAAAAAGAATACAAATAACAAACGTTGGTGAGAATGTGGAGAAAAGGAACCACTGCACATTGTTGATGGGGATTAAATTGGTGTAGCCACTGAAGAAGACAGTAGGGAGTTTCCTCAAAAGATAAAAAGAAAACCAGCAAGTGATCCAGCAATTTCACTCCTGGGTATGGACATAATGCTAATTCGAAAGGACACATGCTCCCCAGCACTTACAGCAGCACTACTTACAGCTGCTAAGCTTCAGAACCAACCTAAGTACCCGCCAACAGATGAATGGATAGAGAAGACAGACACAAAGGAATACTACTCAGCCGTGTAAAAGAATGAAATACCTTACTCGTGCAATCTAAAAAACATACAAAAATAGCAAACAAAACAAAAAAGCAGCAGGCTCACAGAGACAGAGAACAAACTAGTGGTCACCAGTGGGGAGAGTGAAGAAGGAGGGGGCATTAAGTGGTCCAAACTATTATGTACAAAGTAAGTTACAAGGATATATTGTACAGCAGAGGGAACATGACTAACATGTAATAATAACTATAAATGGAGTACAACCTTTAAAAAATATTTTAAAATAATTTAGGATGTTAAAAAAATACATTAAGATATAAGAACAAAAAAAAGACATAGAACTTTCATGAATATGACATGCTTATCAACAAAGACACCCAAGAGAATCTATAAGCTAATTACAGTCAATAAGAAAATATAGTGAAGTAGTTAGATTTGAGACCAGCACATGAAAATTAATTGCATTCTAATACGTTGACCCCCCCCAAAAAAATAGAAAATGCAAATAACCAAATAGTAAGAGACTTAGAAATAAACATAATAAAAGATTTTTATTAAAGATTAAGGAAAAATAAAATAAATGGAGAGATATATATCATGCTTATGTCAAAACAGACTTAATATAAAGATACTATTCTATCCAAGTTAATTTATGAACAATGTAATTTCAATTAGAATCTCAAAGTATTTCACGGAACTCGATAAACTGATGTTATAATTTACACAAAAGAGAAAAAGGCCAAGAGTAAACCTAGTGGCAAGTTAATGGCCCCACAAAGACGCTCACATCCCAATCCCTAGAACTTGTGACTGTGTGGAAAGGGGGAATTAAGTCTGCTGATAAACTGACTCTGAAACAGCGAGATTATCCTGGGTTGTCCAGGTAGACTCAGCATAGTCACACAGCCCTTAGGAACAGAGAAGCAGGAGAACCAGAGTGGGACTTGGCCTCATTCTGCTCACTTTGCAGATGGAGGCAAGAATGTGAGAGGCCTCCCGAGGCTGGAAGGAGAAAGGCGTGGATTCTCTCCGAGAGCCTCCAGAAAGGAATGCGGTCCTGCCAACGCCTTGATGTTATCCCAGTGAACCCCGTGTCAGATTTCTTAACTACAGAACTGTTAAAATAATAAATTTATGTTGTTTCAAGCCATTCAGTTTGTTAGGGCAGTGATAGGAAACTAATTACAATGGGTGAGATGGTTTGAAAACGACAAAGTAGAAGAACTTATCCTACCAACAGAAAGGCTTATTTCAAAAATGTAGAAATTAACACAGTATACTCAAAAGCAGAGACATTACTTTGCCGACTAAGGCCTGTCCCGTCAAGGCTATGGGTTTTCCTGTGGTCGTGTATGGATGTGAGAGTTGGACTGTGAAGAAGGCTGAGCGCTGGAGAATTGATGCTTTTGAACTGTGGTGTTGGAGAAAACTCTTGAGAGTCCCTTGGACTGCAAGGAGATCCACCCAGTCCATTCTGAAGGAGATCAGCCCTGGGATTTCTTTGGAAGGAATGATGCTAAAGCTGAAACTCCAGTTCTTTGGCCAACTCATGCGAAGAGTTGACTCCTTGGAAAAGACTCTGATGCTGAGAAGGATTGGGGGCAGGAGGAGAAGGGGACGACAGAGGATGAGATGGCTGGATGGACATGAGTCTGAGTGAACTCCAGGAGATGGTGATGGTGAAGAAATTAGGTTAAAATTTTAGGCCTCCTTTGTTCTAAAACTTTTCCCAGAGGCAGGCCATACCTCATGAAAAATAACCTTCTCCTCGCCTGGTGACTCATGGCCTCCTGATCTCTGAAACAGCCCCTCTACAATGGTATAATGGTGTTTTTCTATTGATCTTTAACTGATGATTTATTGACTTATAGTCTTGTCTACTGGCAAGAGACCCCCCCGGTGATGTATTTTCTGTTAAAACTTTTTCCGGGTAGCTGTTTTTCTGAAGACTGACCAACCGCCACAGGGTGGTCAGCCAGCCGTTTCAACCTGACTACCTCAGACCTATCCCCTTAAAGGTCAAGCCTTGCCCACCAATCAAACGTCCTCACCCCACCTGTACCTGCCTATGTTCCCCCCAATCACATTGTTTTCAGTGTCCTAACCTCACTCCCGCCTGCTTGTGATTTTTCTGTATAAAAATCCTTAGTGACCAGCGTATGGGGTAGGAAATGAACAAGGAATCTAGAGACAGGCCACACATGCACGGCAACTTGATAAATAACCTTATGGATCACTGGGGAAAGAATGAAGTGCCCTATCAAAGATGCTTGGACAGCAGGTATCTTAGTAAACTGACTACAAAAACGGCTAGAAATTCCTCTCTCTGTGCTCATGCTTCCTTACCATGAAACACTAATGCCATCCCACTCAGAGTCTCAGCTCCACCTATAATGCACTTTGACTAATGGGATGTTAGCAAACACAGGCACACAAAGGCTTTCCCCGTGGGATTTGTCCCCTTTTGCAAACCGCTGCCAAACAAAGAAGCTGGGGGAAGCTTCCTGAACGTTGAAAGATACATGTGCAGTGAGGACAAGCCTGCCACCCTGGGGATACGCAGTCAACCTCCAGGGGCAGAGTAACCTCGCTAACTAGCAACTGACCACAGATCATGAAGAAGCCCAGCTGAGCCCAGCCTCACAGGACTACACATTAAATAAGTGGTGGTTGTTTTAAGTCACTGAGTTTTAGATTCATTAATTACACAGCAAAATCTAATTGATTAGACATATTATGTATCATTTGGGAAAAAAATACTGAATTGCTACTTGTCATCATATATAAAAATCAGTTTCAGGTAGACCATGAAGCTTAAATACATGCATACATACATATATATATATATATATATATATATATATATAAAATATTCATACAAATATATATATAATAAACACAAACTTTTAAATAAAATACAAAAAAAATTCCTTCCAACTTCAGTTTAGGGAAAGTCTTTCTCAAGCAAGATACGAAGAGTATAAAACATAAAGGAAAGGAATTGTCCGTTGTGGGAATTCCCTGGTGGCCCAGTGGTTAGGAGGTCACACTTCCACTGCAGGGGACATGGGTTAAATCCCTTGTTAGGGAACTAAGACCCCATAAGCGGTGCAACTCGGCCAAAAACAAAGGAAAAAAAAAAAAAGCAGAATAATTATCAGTTGTGACCACACACCAAAAAACCCACGAAATTCTGTATATCAAAAGTAACTACGTGCTATGTGCTAAGTCACTTCAGTCCTGTCTCTTTGCAAACCCATCGAATGTAGCCTGCTTTCTCTGTCCATGGGACGCTCCAGG
>SJYC01045563.1:0-33317 GCA_006408675.1 Madoqua kirkii | reverse complement strand
ATGGACCTGAGTCTGAGTGAACTTCGGAAGTTGGTGACGGACAGGGAGGCCTGGCGTGCTGGGATTCATGGGGTTGCAAAGAGTCGGACACTACTGAGCAACTGAACTGAACTGAACTGAACTTCTCTCCTGGTATATTTCTCTCAGTTTTCTTGTAAGCCTCACCTGAACTGTTCCTCCATAGTTTGATGGGTGGTATTTTTATTATTGCTTAGTTGTGTTCTTTTGATCTGTACTGATTTTTCTTAAATAGATATTTGGCATATAAATCAGAAGTTTTTCAATGTCTCAGTATTGGCAGTTTTCAAAATTATTGTCCTCTCTTTGATGTACAACTTGACTGCATTATAATCAGAAAATGTGGCCTGGTTTTTATAATTCTTTGAGACTCATTTAGACTTATTTTCTGGCCCAGGGCATGATATTTATGTAAATGTTCCTTGCAGCAATGAAAATAATGGTATTCTCACACAATTGAGTGGAGTTTTTATTACATGCCCATTAAATCCAGCTTGTTAATTGTGTTGTTTAAATCTTTCTATCTGTACTAAATATTCGCTGCCTGACTTGTCAATCTCTAACCAAGTTATGTGGCTAATATCCAAGCCTCTTAATGAATTTGCCTGCATCACCATGTAATTCTATTTTTGCTTTTATATTTTGTGGCTATTTTATTACACCCATAAATATTTAGAAATTTATGCCCTCGTAGGCAATTTAAACTTAAATCAAGATATAATGACCTCCTTCATCTGCAATGCTTTCCCTTTTAGCCTTTTTTTTCTTATGTTAATATCACTAGGTCAGATTTCTTTGGGTCATTATTTGCCCTGCATACATTTTTCAATTAATTACCTGAGCGTTTCTATGTTCTTATGCTTTAGGCATATCTCTTGCAAAGAGCACATAATTTGATTTCTAAAATTCCGTCTGGAAATCTCTTTACCTAGCAAATGTATTCCTTGTGATGACTAACATATTCAGATTTATTTCCAACATCTCATCTTGTACTTTCTCTTTGTCACCCTGCTTTCTGTATTATTTCACTTTTCTGTTCTCATTTATTTTACAGATGTATAGACGCATATGTATATGTGTATGCATATTACATGTATATGTATGCATACTGAATTAAAATATGTCTAAAGTTAATTCGGTATATCAGCTCTTCTCATTAACGAGACAGAGAACTTAGCAAACTCTCATCCTTCCCCCGTCTGGCTTCCCTGCTATTATTGGCCATGTGATCGCATAGCATCAATTTCACCCAATAAACTAGATGTTTCAACTATCGTTCCACAAACCAATGATGGCTGGACCTTCCCACGGGCCCCGAGGTCACCTGCTCTTCGGGTCCTCCTCTGAGATGCTTAGTCTCTCTGAAACCGGTCCCCCCACAGTTTCTTTAGGAAGGATCCGGCGTTGTGAGTGCTTCAGTCTTCGTTTCTCTAAAAAGTCTTACTGTTTCGTTCTAGATCTCCTGACACCATTCCTCTCCTGCAGAAATCTAGGCTGGCGCTCGCTTTTCTCCTTCCGTTAAAGGTGTCATCCGAATGTGTTTTTCCAGAGGGCACCTTAGGTTTCGCTTCTTTCCATCAGTTCTGACAAATTCTGTTATCGGTTCTTCTTTCTTAACCTCCCTGGACTCTATTTTCTTGGTCATTTTATATGTGTGTCTGATCCTTGTGGTGTGTGAAGTCTTTGTGGATTGAGAAGAGTCACTCGCGGCTTCTGTCTATTTTCCCTCATACAGACTTGTGTCTGTAAGGTATGGTGATTTTTTTTTGCTGTGAGCTAATATCTGTCTAATATCTGGCTTCCCAGGGGGCTCAGCAGTAAAGCATTTGCTTATCAGTGCAGGAGCTGGAAGGAGACCTGGGTTCGATCCCTGGGCTGGGAAGATCCCCTGGAGAAGGGGATGGACACCCACTCCAGTGTTCTTGCTGAGGTAACCCCACGGACAGAGGAGCCTGGCGGGCTGTGGTCCATGGGGTTGCAAAGAGTGGGTACGACTGAGTGAGCACCCAGTGTGTGTCCAAATGGCTGTGTGGGGCTTCCTAGGGTCCAGAATTAGGAATTACTTTCCTCTTAGAGGACCTGCCTTAAGTCTATTGGACTTCACTGGAGACGCTCATGCAGGGGCTGAGGTGGGGTTCCTCGAGCACAAGGCAGGGAGCAGCACGGTGGAGCTCCAGTCCACCAGAGGCCGTGCTCAGGACCCCGCGTCCTCAGAGGAGATGACTCTTCCTTCAGAAATGGCCAGAGACCGTCTCGGTTTCCTCACAGGCAGGCAGTTTGTTTTCAGTCATCATTTCTCTGAAGCTATATATAGTTCCTTCAATTGTCCTAGTTTCGTGCAGGAGGCTTGACTTCACCTACAGGAAGGCCCCCCAAAGGCCACATCTATCCCCCAAAACGATGCTGCCAAGTTCTCATTTGTGCCCAGACTTTGGCGTGTCGGCTTTCGTGCTTGCCTTCACCCGGTCCTGGTGTCATTTTGGTCACATTTTTTCTGGGCCTTAGAGTGGCTTCCTTGGTTGCTAAGTCGATAAACAATCTGCTTGTAATGCAGCAGACCTGGGTTTGATCCCTGGGTCAGGAAGATCTCCTGGAGAAGGGCATGGCAACCCACTTCAGTATTCTTGCCTGGAGAATCCCATGGACAGAGGAGCCGAGCAGGCTACAGTCCACGGGGTCACAGAAGAATCAGACAGAACTGAGTGACCAGTACTTTCACTTTCAGAGAATTCTGAGCGCTGTGTGTGTGTGTGTGTGTGTGTGTATTTTACTCAGTTCGAGGACTTTTTGGAAAACCTGATCCATCCCATCCCATCAGTAGATCTCCCTGCAAACCTCTGCTCTTCCCGAAAGCAGGGGTTTTGACGGTCAGATTCCCTTCAGCTCCTCGTTCCTGTAGAATGACTGAAACCCAGATGATTCTGAACATGACAGGATGTGTGTGCTTGCAGCAGAGACTGGGCAAGAGAACTGGGAAGAATTCTCTTCACTTTAGTTTAGTTCTCTCTCTCCGTTTCCCTCTACTGAGGGTCGAGGACATCGAGGCGCATCGTCATTACTGGCCTATCCAAGGACCCTCCTGTTTTATTCCATTTCATCATTTTCCTCTTCCTTTCCATACCAGGCATACATTCAGATGTGTTTATTCAAAGTCCTTGGATACAAATGTACCTTTGAAAGAGGCACAGTGTAAATGTCATCTTCGGCCACCCAAACAATCTTGTGTTACAGTCTCTGTTGTGTTTTTCCACTTGGTGCTGTGTTTTCAAGATCTCTCCATGTTGCTAAGTGTTGCTTGATGATCCTTTTCCTCTAAGAAGTCTGCTGCTAAGTCACTTCAGTCATGTGCAACTCTGTGCTACCCCATAGACGGAAGCCCACCAGATTTCCCCGTCCCTGGGATTCTCCAGGCAAGAACACCGGAGTGGGGTGCCATTTCCTTCTCCAACGCATGAAAATGAAAAGTGAAAAGGAAGTCGCTCAGTCATGTCTGACTCTTCGCAACCCCATGGACTGCAGCCTACCAGGTTCCTCCGTCCATGGAATTTTCCAGGCAAGAGTATTGGAATGGGTGCCTTTGCCTTCTCCCTAAGAAGTCTACTGATGCTTTATTTCACGTTCAAATGATTGCTGAGAATAACAAGAGGAAAGATGGCACATGGAATTCTACAATGAAGGCGCTAGATAATGACGAGGGATGAAACACAGAGCTGAGACCTTGGACGTGTATCTTCTCCTTAAGTGTTGCAATTTCCTCCCTGAGCAAACTGCAGCCCCATTCTTCCCTCCTCTCTACCAAATACCTGTTGTCTTTTGACACTGAGCAAAGCTCAACCTCGTAGAGGCTGGAGATCCAAATAATGTCTCGCAGCCTGCAGGGCTGGCCCCTCTGAGGGCTCCAGGGAAGAAGAAGTTCCCATGTCTTTTCTAACTTCCAGAGAATGCTGTGTTCCTGGGCTCCTAGCGTTTTCTTCCTTCTTCAAGGACCCCGACGATCAGTTTCTCATGGTGCATCCTGAGGTGCTGAGTCTCCCGTCTCCCTCTTTCTTCATAAGGACCCTTGTGGTCACCTTAAGCCTAAGCAGATAACCCGGGTGTTGCTGTTTACTCGCTCAGTCATGTCTGACTCTGTGCGACCCCATAGACTGTAGCCGTCAGGCTCCTCTGTCCATGGGGTTCTCCAGGCAAGAATACTGGACTGGGTTGTCATGTCCTTCTCCAGGGGACCTTCCTGACCTACAGGTCAAACCTGGGTCTCCGGCACTGCAGGTGGATTCTTTACCATCTGAGCCTCCAGGGAAGCCCCTGAGTTGATTCCTAATGCTGTGCTAGTTTCAGGAGTAGAGCAAAGCGGTTCAGTTACACATGTTCATATATCCATTCCTTACCACTGAGCCACCTGGGAAGCCAGATAACCCAGTACCATCTCCTCATCCTGAACTACACACATGGGCAGAGACCCTCTGGCCATGTGAGGTTACGTAGTCGCAGGTTCTGGGGACCTGGGGCTGGGGCTGTTGGAGGGCACCACCCTGCCGGCCACCAGAGGCAGGAAGCTAAAGCAACTGGGTCCCCTTGGAAACGCAGAGGCTTCTCCTCTTGGACAAGGACTGCAGGCTCCTGGTGCTGGTCCGGCAGGCCGGGGGAGGGGAGCGCATTTCAGGGTCCGTGAGAAACGACGCAGCAACAACAAGCAGAGCCTGGGTGGACGGTGATTGGAACTGGGAGTTCAGGGAAGAGCGCTTGGGGGCCGAAGAGGGACAGTGAGTCACCAGCGTCCACTCCAGAGCAAGAAGAAGCACCCAACACTTCGCGAGAAAAGGTTACCTATGAATATTCAGGGTTTAGTATTCCCCAGAAGATACTGAACAAGCCGTGCTGGGAAAAAAAAAAAATCACTGTTTCCTATTGCTGAGCTCTTCACACCCCACTGGAGCTCCAAAGTCCTTTTCGCTTTCCTCTCTTGTTGAGGAGCAGCCCAACTCTTTGCTACAGGAAGTTTGTCTAGCAGATGGAGGCACCCAGCCCTATCCCCCCAGAACCTGGGACCCAGAGGCCAGACGTGCATCTCAGAGAGCCCTGGGCTGGGCTCGGCTGGGCTGGTGAGAGAGATGGGACCCAAGGGGAGGTGAGGGGTGGTTGGCTGGCCCAGGAGCGCCTGCAGGGTGGAGTCAGCCCAGCCTTCCGAGGCCTGTGTGTCATCCTGGAGGCACAGCCCTGCAGCAGGATGCTCGCTGACCGACCAGGCATTGGGACCCTCAGTTTCCTTTCCGGGAAGCCTTCCGAGTCTCGACTTATCGTCAAAACCCTCCCGAGTCCTCTCTCACAGGTGCCGCCTTAACGCAGCTCTCCTTCCTCCTGGCTCTCTGCCTGCAAGGAGCCAGGAGAACAGCTTCTGTCAGCATACATTACCTTTCTTTGGAGGAAGCAGTGATCGATCAAACAGAATGCACAAAGGGTGCCCTAAGGATAACAGACGCCGACCGTGGCACCTGGCCCCATCACTTCATGGCAAATAGAAGGGGAAAAGTGGAATCAGGTTTCCACAAGTGACAGATTTCATTTTCTTAGGCTCCAAAATCACTGTGGATGGTGACTGCAGCCATGAAATTAAAAGACACTTGCTCCTTGGAGGGGAAGCTATGACCAACAGCATATTAAAAAGCAGAGACATCACTTTGCCAACAAAGCTCCATCTACTTCAAGCTATGGTTTTTCCAGTAGTCATGTCTGGATGTGAGAGTTGGACTATAAAGAAAGCTGAGCACCGAAGTTTGATGCTTTCAAATTGTGGTGCTGGAGAAGACTCTTGAGAGTCCCTTGGACAGCAAGGAGATCAAACTAGTCAATCCTAAAGGAAATTAGCCCTGAATATTCACTGCAAAGACTGATGCTAAAGCTGAAGCTGCAATACTTCGGCCACCTGATGTGAAGAGCTAATTCAATGGAAAAGACCTCGATGCTGGGAAAGATTGAGGGCAGGAAGAGAAGGGGACGACAGAGGATGAGACGGTTGGATGGCATCACCGACTCAATGGACATGAATTTGAGCAAGCTCTGGGAGATCATGGAGGACAGAGAGGTCTGGAGTGCTACAGTCCAAGGGGTCACAAAGAGTCGGACACGACTTGGCGACTGAACAACACCACTAGGAGGTGCACCGGTGTCCTGGGCTGTTACAGTGAAGTGGCACCAAGTGGCTGGCTGAAGCTCCTGAAATGTATTTTCTCACAGATCCAAGTGCCCACAGAGCCGCCTCCCCCTAGAGCCTGGCTGGACTCCCGCCTCATCTCCCCAGCGGCGGGTGGGGGCTGCTGAGCTCTCAGGGCCCCTGGCTCACAGCTGCTTCCCTCCAAGCTCTGCCTCCATCATCACATGACCTTCCCCCTGTGGGTCTGTCTCCACGTGGCTTTTCTCCTCCCGGAAGGGCACAGCCATGCTGGATTAGGGCCACTCCTGCTGACCCCCTCTTAACCTGATTACATCTGCAAAGACTTTGTGTCCACGTAAGTTCATGTTCGCAGGTCCTGGGGGTGAGAATTTCAACACACCTTTTCAGTAACATTAACTCAATAATGTGTGTGTGTTCATCATGTCCGACTCTTTGAGACACCATGGCTGAGCCTGCCAGGCTCCTCGGTCCGTGGGATTCTCCAGGCAGGAATACTGGAGTGGGCTGCCATGCCCTCCTCCAGGGGATCTTCCCAGCCCCAGGACCCGCAGTAGGAGGCCGCAAAACCTTCCACTGCAGCAGTGCGCGAATAGTATTGATTCACTGATCCTGCACGGATGCGCCTGCCTGGGACACGGAGGTTTAGGCTCTACTGGGAATTCAACCGGGAGTAAAGCCCGCATCTCCCCTGTGGGCATTCCAGCCTCACAGGAGAGGCTCACACATAACACACGTGTCTGTGTGTAACTTTGTTAATACAAACAGCTGAGTCCTTACTACCATTCAATCCAGGGAAACACAGGTTGAGAAAAGCCTCCCAAGTTGAAGCCAGTCCAGTCTTCTCCTTGCAAGAACAAGGAGACTAGAGTTCCCAGCCTTTGGGGTGTAAGAGAGGTGAGTCACCCAGGAGGGAGGGACTGGAGTCCACCGTGTCCTGAGGCGGGGAGGAGCGTGGGCACGGTGCGTGGACTGCGGCCCAGGAGAGGGGCTGAGAGGACCCTGGGGTCTGAAGAGGCCAGGAGGCTGGGCTGTGCGCTCCGTGGTTTCGTGTGGCTCCCGCCGAGCCGTGCCGGACTCACCTGAGCCCTGGTCCAAGCATGCAGGCCCAGGGCCCCTGAGTTTCAAGTTGCTCCTCGAGTCGGTGCTGTGAAACCTTGCTCGTTCACCTCCCTGATTCTAAAATCACTGGCAGGCTGCGGAAAGCCAGGGTGGGAAAAGAGGCACATTTCTGGGCGCCTTCAGAGCCAGGCGTCTCGGCTGGCAGTGTGGACACGCATCTCCGCTCTTGGCTTGGGGAGCGTCATCTGTTCCTTCCTGAGCCCCCCGGAGATGCCCACCTACCAGGCGTTTTCTTTCCTCTATATCCATCCCAGAGCCCTTCAGTGACACGAAGCTTAACCTTGACAGCGCCAGTCATTCTCTGCTTCCCTTCTGAAAAGGCCAGAGTGCACGCGCCATCCAGCGCCTGTAACCCCAGGACAGCACGCGGTGGAAGCCAGACCAGCCACACGGCGCTGGATTCTGGATATAAAGCCGCGTTTTGGGGTCTCCTGGCTGCTTTTTCTTTCCCCATCAGAGTATGCCCCAGGTGTATGTCCCAACAGAATGAAACTGATCTGCCTCTAAAATCGATCCGTTTCTCAGCCTGGTTACTCATGTATCTGTCCCACAAGACAACCTCTTCACTCGGGAAACGAAGCTCACAGCCTTGACCACGCTGAGTCCCGCTCCCCCTCAACAAGCCAGGAGTCAGGCTCCAGGTGTCGAGTGTGCTGGACGTGGGTGACACACCGATCCCACTCGCGTCTCGCCTCCAGTCTCACCTTTTCCCACTGAGCCACCGTCATGTTCCGCTTCCCACAGCACCACCTCTGCCCTCCCAGCGTGAGTCATCATAGCCTGACTCAAGCACTGTCTCTCACGCAGAAACACATCCTGCACCCACGTGGCTGCAAAGCTGCCAGTGAGTTGCATCCACCTCCGGTGATCAAAGGATCCCTCGGGAAAAGGCACGGGGCCCCACAAAACTGCCCGCCCCATTTGAGTCTCCAAACATTTTTAAATCCCATCAAGGAAACCTTTCGACTTCTTCGTACCCTTGAAAAGCATCTTCACTCACCTCTGTCTTCAGCTTTCCTCTCTGTGTGCAGATCAGTATGCACTGGACAGAAATGTCCCAAGTGTCAACCCCAGTTAGAGCCCAGCAGAGCAGTGACACCACCCAGCTCCAAGCGTCGCGTCCGACCGTCAAGTGGCCTCGAGGCTGGTTGCTACCAGCTATGTCACCTCTCCTGGCAGGACGCAAGGGAGAGGCCAGCACTCCTGATGTTTGGAGTCGGTGACATTTGAGTTTATGTTGCATTTGCATTTTTCAAACCTGTGCTTTTTTCTTCTCACGTGTGCCTTGAAATGCCTTAACCAAATCATGTTTGTGTCGCTCCCCATCTTTCTGCCTCCCTTCCTGCCTTCCTTTTTGCATTTTCATGTATGTGTTTTGCATTCATCTGGTTTTACTCCGCGGGCTGATTGGAGTTTAGCTATTTGTGTATATCATCTGAGAGTGTTTCTCTTTCAATAAGGTATTTCAGATCCACTTTCATTATTTTTTATCAAAGGAGTAATACCAGTGTATCAGTTGTCTAGATCCCGGCTTCCTTCCTTACGCTCATCTCCCTTTGCTGTCCGTCATCATTCCCATCTCTGCATTTTTCAGGTCAGGGAGAATCCTTAACACCTCCTCAAACACATCACCTTCTGCAGAGCCATCCGCCTTCCACATTCCACTGCACATCGTCCATCACCGTCCTCTCTAGGTGAAGAACTACTCCTCGCTGAGCCTCATCTTCAGCGACTTTGCTCTGCTAGAGCACTCTGAGCCATCTGCTCCTGGCCCCGGCCTCATATCATGACACACTGTATCCAGCTTCTTTTCAAGAGGGACTCCATGAAGTTAGGGGTTATCCACAAGCAAGCGCTTTGTATGGTTCCCAAGACACAGTAGACCCAGTAAGTATTGGCAGAAGCATTGAATGATCAGTTAACCAGCCAGGGAGCCCAACTAGCCCAGAGGCTGCAGAAGGTTCTGGAGAACAGGGGCAGCTTCTGCCGTGAGAGCCGCATCTGTGCTTACCCTCAGCCTCCTCTCGCGCCTGAAATCAGCTGGTGTCACTGAGCTCAAGCTGGCCCCCAGGGAACGCAGTCCCGCTCTCTCGGCAGATCATCTTTGCAGCTGTGGGTCAGGCGGGGAGCTCTGTCAACGTCTCTAAACCCTTTGTGCTCTGGCTCTGGGTTCAGCGGTCAGGACTCACCTCTGCCCCCAAGTTCTCATCCACCAGGTGAAGAGGAACAGCAAGACGCCCCCTGACCCACTCCCCTGAGATGCTGGAAAGTCCCTGCAAATCAAGTCACACCATCGGAGGGCTCTCTCCCTGGACCTGCTCTGGCTTTTCGCAGAACTGCGTTGATGGGCGTTTTAAGAACCACCCTCCCAAAGTTTGGCATGAAAGCTCTTTAATGAGTAAATCCCCATCATATGACCCGTATCATCTTTGAGGACCCACAGGATAAATTACTCTTGTGTATAAAAACCAGAAGAGGTGCTCCACCTGCCCAGATGTTCACCTGTTGCTGTTTACTATAGCAACCCAGTCCAGCATTCCTGCCTGGAGAAGCTCCGGACAGAGGAGCCTGGAGGGCTACAGTCTGCGGGGGGCGCAAAGAGTCAGACACGGCCGAGCGGCCTTCACTCACTCACTCGTTCTCAGCACACGGAGTGTGACATGTCCGCGACCGGCTGGCAGCTTGGACCCTGGAGTGAAACGGGCAGGCTTCTCCAGCCTCAGCAGCTTCCTCTTCCCCCATCAGTTCCCTGCCCCTGAACTGAGCTCTCCTTCCTCTGATAGAAACAGCAACCAGCCTTCTCGTAGGCCAGGGACGCTCCCAGAGAAATTTCACAGCATCACTGTGAGGTTGCCATTCTCACACTCACTTTTTCACATGAGAACTTTGAAACTCAGATGGGAAGATCAGGGCTCTGAGAAGCTGCTTAATTTATTCGAGGTCGCAGAGCTGGCAAGGGGCAGCCTAGTGCCTGGACTCAGAGCGCTGTCTCCAGACTTGGGGGCTCAAACCCCAGTGGCTGTGTTTCCTCTGTATGACATTCTGCTTAGACTCCTTCCACTGTAATAAATATGGATAGCCTGTGAGTCTGCTTTAGCACAGTTGCGAAGTTAAATGAGACAATAAATGTGAAAGGCTGACGTTCAATGTCTAAAACAACGTAAGCTCTCAATGGACATTTATTGCTTATAATTTATATTGGGCTACAGTTGATTTGTGCCGTGTTAGTTTCACACGTGCAGAAAAATAATTCAGTTGTATCTGTACATGTATCTATTCTCTTTCAAATTCTTCTCCCATTTAGGTTAATTCCCTGTGCTATACAGGACGTCCTTGCAGGTTATCTATTTTAAATATAGCAGTATATGCAAGTCAACCCCAAACTATAGAAATTTGTTTGAAAGATGAACACTGGATTTGAATCTAGGACTTTGGATTCTGAATTCAGTACTTCTTCATTAAACCAGGCTTCCTGATGGTTCAGGCAGTAAAGTGTCTGCCTGCAATACAGGAGACCTAGGTTCGATCCCTGGGTTGGCAAGATCCCCTGGAGAAGGAAATGGCAACCCACTCCAGTACTCTTGCCTGGAAAATCCCATGGATGGAAGAGCCTGGTAAGCTACAGTCCATGGAGCCTCAGAGTCGGACACAACCGAGTGATTTCACTTTTCATTAAACCACATTCCCAGTCTAGAGATGATCAAGAGAGATTTGTGAGCCAGACGGAGAAGAGCCGAAGTGGGTGACAAGGTATGAAAGCAAAAGCCACTTCAGTTGAATCAATCTGCATCCACAGACAGAGCTGCTGATCTTGTGGCTTGTCATGTGAACCGTGGCTGAAAACCAGGAAAAACACCTCCCTTTCCACGGGCACCACCTTCAGTCTGATATCACAGAAGCACGCGGGACAATTAGCCCAGAGACAAAGGACACTTGGTTGTAGAGAAATACAGACCTGAGTCTCACTGCTTACACACCCATGTCAGTCCAGCAAGAGACGGTCTTTTAAAAAGCCTTCAAAATAATTTGAATCTACAAGAGGGAATAGAATAGAACAGGCCAGATGAACTCATTTAAGTCCACGGTTACCCTGAAGAAAGACGTACTGACTTCGATAAGCTGTAGCCGAGATGCAGTCAGAATCTCCCATCAGTGGCTTGTGGCTAACTGGAATCCTATGTTCTAAAAACCTTTTTTGTTTGTTTGTTTGTTTGTTTTTCAGCATAGTCAGTGTAACTACGACAAACCCTAGCATTGGCATTAGCAAATTCTTGTTATGTTCAAGCTGAATGGAGAGGTTTTGTGAAACCTCACCCATCAGTGATGATTGTGGGACCAGATTATGGGAAAATGTCAGAATGTGTGCAGTCCCTTTGGCCTGGGGATGACTTTTTCCCACCGTCTCTCTTCATCCTGCCTGCCGAGTCATCTTCAGTAGCTCCAAGCCCTTCCCCTGCCCTCTCCCATAAATAACAGCCCCGTGAAGCCAGGTGTCAAGAAGCCACTGGTCTATTTTTGGATGGCCTCCCAGCACTGCAGTGTTTTCTAATAATTCCAAGATCTGAGCTCTGCAAAGCGGTTCTCACTGGGAATAAAACATTTGCTTCAGGAGCTTCTAAAGGTGAGGGCAAAACAGTTTGTGTTTGTTTAAACCCCAATGTCATCCATAATTAATGCGATGGCCCTGGTTCAGTAGAGCTTGAAACCACTGTGTATATTTGAAGCTGGATTTCTAGCTCCTGAGACTAGAAATGCATTTACCCTTAAGCTTCTGTTTTATTTTTTCATGGAAATGATGATTTTCAGTGGCTGAACATTCAGTATCTTTTCACTGTGTTTTTGAGGAGCGCTTTTTGCTCTTAAGTGGTAAGAACAAGTCCAGTCTACTTTTAAACAGTGGCCCTGAAACTTCGGGTGTCCACGTGGCTCACCAGAGGTCCTTCTGATGTCTTTCCTCCAGCCTATCATTTGAACTCTTGACATAGTTCTTAAAAAGATTTTAAAAAATAACAGTTGAAAAACTTTTTTTCCTAATTTGATATACATTCAAAATATAAAAGCTTCCGTTTCGTAAGTCAGTGTTCAGAGAAGAAATTACGGCTCATTGCTTATTGCTGAAACTCACTCTTCAATAAAGTGAAAGTGAAGTTGCTCAGTCGTGTCCAGCTGGGTGATCCCACGAGCTGTAGCCTACTGTGCTCCTCTGTCCATGGGATTCTCCAGGCAAGAGAACTGGAATGGACTGCCATTTCCCTCTCCAGGGAATCTTCCCAACCCAGGGATCAAACCCAGGTCTCCCGCACTGCAGACATTTTATAGTCTGAGCCGCCGTATACTCTTCAATAAACGCGCATCTAAATGCCTGGTGCCACGCCCACGCAGAAGGGCTCCCGCATTCCCCTTAGGTGGCGAGGCCCCTGCGCACCCGGAGGACACGGAGCGCAACTCTCTCGTTCATTTGATCACTGAGCTCTCCAGGCACTTGGTCTTATCCGCAGCAGAGCCGTCATGGCCAGCAGGCTGCGTGTTCCGGGGTGTGTGAGATTTCTAGGTAGGAAATAAGGAGGAATAATTATCATTTTTTCGGATCCTTACTTTGCACAGACTCTCTTTCCTTTAGCTTGAAACAGCGTCCCCACCTCCCCTTGAGAATTTGCCTCTCTTCACGTTTGTCAGCTCCTGCTTTATCAGAGAGTTAGATACACCCCTTCCAACTGGACTGAGGTCAGGGAGGGACCAAAAATCCTCTGAGCACTGAACACAGGGACATGAATAGCCCCAGGCCTTTGAGGCCAAGCCCGGAAAGCTTAGAAAAGAGTCACGGAGAACCCCGTGCTCACGGCATGCAGGCGACAATCTCAGGGCAGCTCCATTGCTCTGTGTCTGCCTCCCAGCCTTCCGAGGAGGGCGCTCAGAATGGACACGGTTGCCATGGGGACACGCTCCGCTATCGCAAAAGACCAAGTCAGCCTTCTTCTAGGAAAAATTAAGTCTACTTTAGCAAATCAGGTTGACCTTGAGAGCTGGCTGTTTCAATTAGATCGTGTGATAATCATTTTACATAAATGCGACGAGAAAAATCTTCCACTCCAAGGTGTGAACAGAAGTGCGTTCAGAACAAGTAGAGCTCCACACACACTGTGAGGGGAAAGCTCTTCCCGGCAAGAGCGCGTGGGGAAGTTCCCGTTTGCTCCTTAGGTGTGTGAGGAGGCACATCCATGGCTTTTCCCGATTATTTCAGAGGCCGTGGGAGAAGCATTTGCAGATCATAGGTGGGCTGATCCCCCTGCCCGAATGCTGTCTCATTTTTTCTTCCACACAAATGCTCAAAGCTATGGTTTTTCCGGTAGTTATGTGCTGATATGAGAGTTGGACCATAAAGAAGGCTGAGCACCGAAGAATTGATGCTTCTGAACCATGGTGTTGGAGACGACTCTTGAGAGTCTCTTGGACTGCAAGGAGATCCAACCAGTCCATCCTAAAGGAAATTAGTCCCGGGTGTTCATTGGAAGGACTGATGCTCAAGCTGAAGCTCCAATTCTTTGGCCACCTGATGCAAAGAACTGACTCATTGGAAAAGACCCTGATGCTGGGAAAGACGGAGGGCAGGAAGAAAAGGGAGCAACAGAGGATGAGACGGTTGGATGGCATCATTGCCTCAATGGACTTGAGTCTAAGCGAGCTCCAGGAGACAGTGAAGGACAGGGAAGCCTGGTGTGCTGCAGTCCTTGGGGTCGCAAAGAGCCAGACACAGTTGAGAACTGAACAATCAAAGAAGACAGAGGGCAGCCTTCCCCCAACGCGAGGAGAAGGCGCGTCCCGGCTTCTGTGGCTGCCTGATGGTGACGAGCTGAAATGTGGGGTGTGGCCGCTGAGGGGCTCTGGTGCCCCGTCACTGCTGGAAACGTCCTGGGGAGGCGCCCCGGTCCTTCCTGCTTCTGATCCGCTTGCCCCACACCCGACCGGTCAGAGCAGCAGGGCCGCCCACAGGCGGGGCCGTCCTGTCCGTCGTCCGCAGCCGGGAGCCAGTGTGACCCCTTCAGGAGGGGCGCTGCTTTGCCCGCTGCTGTGTCCTTGCTGCCGTTGGAGTCATGTTCTTAAATTATATTTTACTGAAGCTTCGTCACGTTCCTTTCTGCTGCGCAGCAGAGTGATTTGGTTACGCGTAGATTCATTCCTTCTCACGTTCTTTCCCATGATGGCTTATCACAGGATCGGGAACATATTCCCTGTGCTCTGCGGTAGGGCCCTGCGGCTCGTCCATCCTGTACATGCTAGTCTGCGTCTGCTCACCCCAAAGATTCACATGCCAAATGGTTGTTTCCCACTGTGCCCCTGACACAAGGCTCCGCCCGGGCACCGAGCCGCTAGCGCTGTAGCCAGCTCACTTCCTCCCCTGCCGTTCTACCGCCTGCTGCTGCCGTTCAGCCCCGAAGTGTCTGACTCTCTGCAACCCCGTGGACCGCAGCACGCCAGGCTTCCCTGTCCCGCACCATCTCCCGGAGCTTGCTCAAACTCACGTTCATTGACTTGGTGATGCCATCCAGCCATCTCATCCTCTGTTGTCCCCTTCTCCTCATCAACTCTACTAGACAAGCCCACAAAAAATGTCCCTTTCCGCAAATAATAACTCTAAAGACAATTCTTAGAATAAGGTGTTGATCCTTGGGGGTGAGGACCTCATGAAAGTAAAAACCCTTACCCTTTTTTATTCAAGGTAGAGAAAAGGAGAGGCGGTGGAGGGGGGAGTTCAGGGTTAGCAAGTGTGGACTAGTGTATATAGGATGGATAGGCAAGGTCCTACTGTATATAGCACATGAGATAAAGCGTAATGAACAGGAACATGAAAAGAATGTGCACACATACCCGAGTCACTTAGCTGTACAGCAGCGGAAATGAAGACAACATTGCAAATCAGCTGCACCTCAACAGGAAAAACAGACTCAATTAAGAGCATGGAGAAAGGGCTTCAAGAGAATTTTTATCAAATCCATTTATATGCCTAACTGTTAAGACAATGAATTTATAAAAGGAGATATTCATCAAGAAATCCTTTGAGAAGCCATATATATATAACATCAGGAGAAATGTGAGCGTTTCTGCTTTTAAGGTACATTCCTGGAAGGAGACAGTGGCTAACAATTATCTGGCATGCGGTGCTGTGTTTAGCCACTCGGTGCTGTGCTTAGTCACTTGGTGCTGTGCTTAGTCACTCAGTCGTGTCCTACTCATTGCGGCCCCACGGACTGCAGCCCACCAGGCTCCTTGGTCCACAGGATTCTCCAGACAAGAATACTAGAGTGGGTTGCCATTTCTTCCTCCAGGGGATCTTCCCCACCCAGGGATCAAACCCCCATCTCCTGCAGTGCAGGCGGATTCTTTACCAGCTGAGCCACCAGGGAAGCCGAATTGTCTGGTATAAAAGTCATAAATAAAGGTGGCTGAGGCGAGGATAAGCAAGGAGGACAGGAGGTGAGGTCTGTCTGGTTCGCATCACAAGGCACAAGACGAGATGAAACACTCCCGGCTGGGTCTGGTGTCTGCAGGACCAGGAGGGCAAGCTTCCAGAACGATCACTTCCCTGTCCAGGACACAGAGACGGTCACCCCGAGGTCTCTCCATTTGTTTTTCCTTCTGTGAAATGACAGCCAAGAGCTCCAGGAAACATTCACCAGCATCACTGTAATATCCGGAAAAGCCCGAAGGGAACAAGAGAAAACAACCCCGAAACACTTCAAAAGGGAGGAAATGTGCTCTGCGGAGTCATGCGTCCTCCACAAATATACAGGCAGTGACGCTGGGTGAAGTATTTGCCTCCGACTGTAAAACACACCGAGGCTGATGGAACAAAGGTGGCACATCTTCCTCCTGCAGCTCAAGGGCCTTTCAAGTTGGGGGCAAAGCTTGAAAGAAACCCCTCAGGGACGCAGGACTCTCGTTAGCAAATGTGCAGCTGACAAATCCCAGCGTCTGCTGCTGTTAGGGAGCAAAGTCGCGCTCGTCAGGTTTCTAGCATCACACGCTTGTAATCAAACAAGAGAGACTGTCAGCACCCCAAAGGGACCACTGAGCGCTTCCCTTTGCTTTCACATGGAACCCCACTGACCGGGAATCTGAGAAAAGGATGCCCGTGAGCTTATTTACAAAACAGAAACAGACGCACAGGCTGAAGACAGCTCACGTGGCCAAGGGGGAAAGTCGGGGAGGGACAGAAGAGACCCAGTTCACCGCTCGCTCCTCACCTGTGCCTACCCCAATAAGAAAGGGGGGGAAACGGCTCTTTGTGATGAGAACTCTTCGGACTTTCAATCTCCTAACGACATTCCGCCTGAGGAATTTTTATCTTCATATGTCTAATTCTAGCTTTCCCTTCAGGAACGACAGGGACAAAGATAAGAAAACGATTTACTGTTTGTGCATCAGCCAACAGCATGGATCGCAGCAGGTTCTAAACTTCAGGAGCCTGAAGGAGGAGGACCAGCATCTGGTGCCTGACTTCCCTCTGCAAAACCCCTGTTTTTGTCTCTAAAATAGGAACACGTGCTTAATGTGAAATTAGCAGGTTGTTGTCACAACCTGAACCCCCAAATCAAAGAATCTGTTGAGGGAGCAGGTAAGAGATCAAATATTTAATACTGCTTTAGGCGCTCCCATCCAAAATGCCGTGCTCTCTGTTTATTGAGCTGGAATCATCTCTCATATTTTAATTAACATCTTGCCTCCAGGAGAAGACTCTGCTCCAAACACCAACTCAGTGTTCCCCTTCCATCTGACTCAGAGTCTAAAGCTACTCTGTGTTAATATTATGAATGATCGGTTTTGTGGAGTGAATGCTTCTCCTGTCTTTCCAAGCTCCCTGAGGGCAGGACAAGGTGTTTAGGGATCATCCAGCTCTTGTGTTTACCTTCTTATCTCCTCATCCTGACCTGGGTGTGATCTGAAGCGGGGGCTCTTCCTCTGGGTCTGCCTGAAGGAGAGAACCTTGGCTCCAACTTCTCTCTCCTTCCCTATGTCTCTCTCTCTCTCTCCCTCTCTCTCTCTCTCTCTCTCTCTCTCTCACACACACACACATGTTGTGAGCCACCCAACCACACGCTACACTTGGATGAAGTTGTATCTAATGGGTGAGACCCTTGGTCTGGTTCTACTGCCGGGCAGGGTCGCTGGACCCTAAGGGCAACACCAGTGTCCACTGGCCCCTCCGCCGCCTCTCCTTTTCCCTAAAGTCACCTGGTGGGGGGCCCAGTCCCTCGGCCTTTGCCACTGACGAGCACTACCATAACCTGATGATGGAGGGGGGTCTCCCACAGCAGCTCCCCTGACACCCCGTGGGGCCAAGGGGCTTCCTGGGGTCCGGTTTCAAAGAAGAAGGAGTAAAAAGCAAAAGCTTTGCTCAGTTCTCCCAAGTCTGCTTAATCATCCACCCCAACTGTGGAACCTGGCATTGAGCAGACACCAGGCGGACTCCTGGGCTTGCCCGGCTCCTGGGAAACTACAGCTGTGTTTCACTTTCAGGTGCAGACGTTGTCAGGGTGGCAACCGCAGCAGAGACCACCCACCCCCCACCCAGTGAAAAGGAGCACGAACTGTCCCCACAGCCCGCCCCCAAATTCCTGGAACCTCCAGCTTTATAAGTGTGGCTGAAATGAAGATCTGCCTTAGAATCGCAGACGCTGGAAAGCAGCGTGCTCTTGCGCATGCTGTTTGGAGGCGTGGGCATCTGAAGACCCCCCACCCACTGAGTCGCCCTGAGGGGGGGTTCTGGTGTTTTCTGGTCTTGGGTCAGCATTCCACATGCTCCTTGCAGGGAACTGGGTAAACACGCACTTAATCCTATTCCTTGAGGTCGGTGTCTCCGAGGGAGCTGCTTCTCGGGTGGGAGGAGGGCAGGTGCCCTTCTCCTCTTTGACCAGACATTCAGGCGGTTGTCACGGGCCAGGCTGGGCCACGGCTTCTGCACTAAGTCACACTGGGGTGTAAGGGGGCATGCTCCCCTTCTCTCTCTCTGTCTCTCTCTCTAAGCTGCGAGCTCTCTGATGGGAGGAAGCAGCCCCATCGGTGAGGACGGTCCCAGAGACAGCTGGGGGGTCTCGGCTCGTGGGGCCTCGAGGCAGACCGAGAGGGCAGCCCAGTCTCGGCGGGGAAGGTCCCCCCAGGATAGAAGGGTCCCTTGGATCCAGTCTGAGAGGAGTCTCGGCAGTGACGGGGCGGCAGCTGGCCTTCTGACCTCAGGCAGGATGTGAGGGCAAGGCCGAAGGAAGTGAGACTGAAAAGAGAGAGGAGGAAAGTGCAGGGGGGCTTGTGAGTGGCGCAGCTGATGATCCAGCTCAGGACGGAGGTCAGGTTCACGCTCAGCCCTGAGACGTGGCTGCGAAGCGGAGCTTGTGTTTGCACACAGCAGGCTTGGAGGGAAGGCTGAGGATGGGGCGGTGTGGACGGGAGAGGGGTGTGTCCCCAGCCAGCCGGGAGAGGGTGAAGGTGAGAAAGACCGAGGTCGGCGGAGGAGAAGGGAAAGGGGCAGACCGCGCAGTGAGTGTATCTCGGCGGATTCTGGGCGGAGCCATCTGCTGAGAGTTATCGAGGCTCAGGTGGAAAATCTGAGAAGTGGGGGACATTTGGGGTGACCTCTGCATCAGCTGTGTCTGATGAGAATCAGTTCCTGTTCTCAGTTCCATAGGAAGGAATTCGTGTGAAACACATTCACAGCAGGTACCTCTGGATAAGACAAACCCTGAAACAAGGACCTGCTGTACAGCCCAGGGAGATACATTCATTGTCTTATAACAACCTCTGAAGGAAAAGGCTCTGAAAAAGAAAAGATATATATGCATATATATGGACTGTAACTGAATCACTTTGCGATATACTTGAAGCTAACCCAGCATTGTAAATTAACTGTGAAAGGGAAGTGAAAAGGTTAGTCACTCGGTCATGTCTGATTCTTTGTGAACCCATGGACTGTAGCCCACCACGCTTCTCTGTCCACGGGATTCCCCGTGCGAGTGGGGTGCATTTCCTTCTCCAGGGGATCTTCCCAGCCCAGGGACTGAAGCCGGGTCTCCTGCATTCCAGGCAGACTCTACTGTCTGAGCCCCCAGGAAAGCACCTACGCAAACGTGAAGCCAACCAGTCAGACATTCACAGTGAACGATTGCTCCTGACTGAAATCCCTGCACTGGGAGATTCTCCATTCTCTGAAATACAGGAGTTATACTGAACTTCTGGAAAAACACAGTGTCTAACTTACCAGAAGAAGCCATCAGATGAAGCTCTAGGAGTCCATCTCAACAGAACAGTGCAGGCTTGGCTGCATCGGGCTGCAACTGTCCCGAAAACTACGTTCTGCGGACTTTCCTCCAAGCGTGCAGGACGGACTGGAGGTGCCAGACTCTCCTGTCAGCTCCTGACCCTTTGACCTCATGCTTTTAAAGATCTTTGTAAGTTGATTTTGCTGTGCAGAGTTTTAAAGCCTTCACTATGATTGCTTTTGACTTCAAACCAATTTTCCAAGCCCTATAAATAGCAGGTGTCGATGTTTTTTAAAAGGAGTTTTTACCGTCTAGCATTTTTTCTCTAGTGACACGCTGAGTTCAAGAGCCTGTGCTTCTGTCTGCAGCCGCCGCTGCCCTTCACCTTGCCTGCTAATTCCATTCCTTCGAAAGAATGGACACAACAGGAGCACACGTCCGGCTTGGAGAAACCGCGTCCCTTGGACGCGGGCGTCCGTCTCCTCGTGTGCCGTCTTCGGAACAGCACACACAGTGGCTCTAGCGCTTCTACGAGATGCTGAGCACAGCGTAGCCCTGGGCTCCCCAGGAAGACAGAAGGTCTCGGGTCTGCGATCGTCGGAGCCCCTTCCCACCAGGGGCGCGGGAGTCAATCTCTTTCTGAGCAGGACCCTCTCGGGTCACATGGCTCTGCTTCCAGCTTCCTTGGGAGGCCTTATAAATATGCATTTACAGATACATCCCTGCGCCCGGCAGGCATAAATCCCCATAAACCGTCCCTGTGCAGAGTCAGTGCTGCCGTGCCTGCCGCGGGGACAGACTCTTCTCCTCCAGTTGAACAATTTCGCCTTTTCTCTGAATCCAAGACTCCCCCTCTTTTCCAATTGGATGTTCTAACCTGGCGAGTTTCTCCCCGTGGCAAGGTTTTTCAGTCTAAATCTTGTCAACAGTCTCCAAATCACAGCTTGTCCGCCATCCTCCCTCATCTGCCTCCCTCTGCAGTGTTCATTTTGAAGTTGCATGCGAGTGAGGGCCTCTACCACTGTCACCTCCACATACTACTGAAAACACCCCTCCCTGGGAACCAGCACTGAGGAATTTTTGTGGGTTGCAATAATAGATGTGAGGCTCCCATCTCTTCTCAACTGCGGAGAGAAAAGAGAAATACAAGATGATATTGCAAATTACATGCATGGCCAAAAAAATACGGTGGGGGAAGAAATCAGCCACCGTCTTTCCTCCGCTCCCCCCACCGCACCCCTCCCCCACCCCACCGTCTGTGCTGGCTCCAGACTGGATTTCTCTATTAACAAAGCCCCATCTATTGACTCTGCTTGGATATTCCCACCCCGGCTCCCCTCCCTCTCCTTGTGCCCCCAGAAAACATGACTCCTAACGATGCTCCTTTTGTCTGCTGAGTTATGGTCTGAAAAGCCACGGCCTCCCCTTCTTGGGAAGGTAGGTTTCCAGTGTTATCCAAGTTTTACATGGTCACTCGGATTACAATTAGGAGAAAACTCACGGGTCCACCCCACTCTTTTTTTCCCAACCGTTTCTGGAACCCATGGTAGAAACGACTCAATTCAAACTGTACTTAGCCCAAGAAAACAAGAACGCCCTTCCCACGGACTGTTGGAGCTTATTAGAAGCATTTCTTCATCACACATCAGTATTTTATTAAAAAATTAATGCTTGTGAAATGAGTTTTTGATACAAAGCTGCCTGCCTGTGACTTTGGGGGGAGGCGGTTAAAAACATTAATCTCTTCAATAATTCATCTTTTATTCCTTTAGCCTTACTAAATATTAAACAGGTTAAAGTTAAATATTTGAAAACGAAATGCAGCTGGGGTCCCCCAAGGAGGGCGGACGAGTGAGCTGCTGTGGGGTTGCTGCCTGCTGTCAGCGTTTGCAAGATGTGGGGACCGGGCCCCGCGGGTAGTCGAGGGTCAGGATCTGACCGGGTGGGTGACTGAGGTTTACATCCATTATCCTCACCTAGGAGCACCTGACCACGTCCCCGAGGGTTTCTGTGATAGACGAGAAGAATGGGAATTTCAAAACATGAAGAGACATGTGCATTTAACGACAGCTCGGCCCACCAAGGTCGGAGAGAAAGGGAGAGTCGACCACCCTTGACTGTGGCCAACCTGGCAGGCTGGCTGGGTTATCGGACCCCCTGACTTTTGCTCCACCACCCCCAGCCCCTCAGCCACCACACGTTCCCCCCTCCACTCCCCAGTCAGTTTCATGGAAGCGGCGGCAGGGGCCCTGCCTTGCTAACTCATCCACGTGACGTCTTCTGAGCTGATTCAAGCAGAGAGATAGAAATCCCTCTCTCATCCGGCCCCTGACAGCACCCACCTTTCAGTTATTAGCATGATTGTTTCCGTTAGGCTGGGAAATTCATTTTAGAATGCACGCTCTGGACAGCCCTGCCAAGAAAATTTTCCTGCAAAGCTTTCTGTCCAATGTATCGGCCTTGTCTCATCTCTGGGATGCTGAGTGAAGACTGATGACAATTACTACACTGTCCCTGTTGGGAAAAAAACAAAACAAAACAACCCTCTTTTCCTTTGAAATGGTACATTATGTTTATATGGACTGTTTATAAAACCAAAGAGGAGTCAAAGTAAGAAGCGTCTTTGGTTTTAAAAGCCCACAGTAGCAGAAGCTAATGCTCGTCCTGTGACGGACGCCCAGAGGCCCACCCTGAAACGGGAACCTGGCCCCTCCTGCTCACAACCAGCGCCCCCAGAACAGACCACTGAGGATCCGACTTCACTGTGGGGATGATTCTGAATCCAGCCACCAAACAGTATCTCAGCCTATTAGAAGAGGGTAAAGCCTACCGAATCTAAATGTGACTTTCTACTTTGCCAGCTTCCGTAAACAAGCCCGGAATGTCATCACCTGGGAAACAGCTGGGATGGATGTGCGGCTTTGCCAAGCCCGTAGGTGCTGAGACAGCCGGGGGTGAAGCGGAGCCCACCTGGCCTCCCCTGCTTCTGTCCCCTCCCGCCTCTCCCGTGAGAAAGCCCCCCACCCGGCCCACCGGCCCTCAGCCACACTTCTCAGGCTGCAGCTCCGCATAGAGAAGGCTTCTGATGATGGCAACATGCTTTTTTTTTTTTTTTTTTTTTTTTTACAAACTAGAGAATCTGTAAGCTGAGAGTGGACTGGAAATACAAAGAAAATGCTAATTGGTGACACAGACCCACTTTCATGTTTTAGTAATGACATCTGTGCCATATTTGTCAAATAATTTGCATAATATGTTAATTCTCCTAAAGAGGGGAGAAGCTGGTAATTGCATAAGAAATCAGCTCTTTCTCTGCCGGTGCCAAAGCTCCATAATGATTCAGATGTGTACGTATATGCATATATTGTGCATGTACCTAAACTATATATATTTAAAGAGAGACTCTACTAGGCTTAGGTCACATTTAAAAGTCAGTTCAGATGAAAATGTTCAGTCTCCTTTTGGGGATGCAGACTCAGGAAATGCTCGCTTTGGCTTTCAACCTGGTGTAGCTGTGTTTTAAGGAGCTAGGAAAGACTTCAGCAGCAAGCAAGGCCCCCATGGAACGAGACACAGGGTGACTCTGGGCTCAGAACCTGGTGGTCAAGCACCTCTATGGGGTTTCCGGAATCTCCAGTCGTTTCAGGGTTATTTTTCCACCCTGGCCCTTTTGTGTTCATACCATATAGAAATGCCACACTCTGACTCCCTTTCTTAAGAGGGACTGAAAATCTCCTAGAACTTTCTAAGGAGGCAATGGAAACACGAGCCAAGGGACTAGTCTAAGGAGAGTAGATGTGGGGCCTTGAAGTGCCCGTGTGCTCGTGGTAAAGCCCGGGAGACGCTGGGTCGGGGAACTGTAGGTAACACACACGCCTTGCTTTTTATTTTAAAGATGCTAGATTGCAGTGATGTCTCGCGATGCTCCCTTGAGCTTCACCTTTTCAAAGTTTAACAGGTTACACTTCATGAAAAAATAACGAGCGCTGGTCACCTAGGGGAGCCCAATGCCATGTTTCTAAAAAGATAAAATGGGATTTCTCCCCCTTCCAAGTCCACTGTTGATTTGAAAGTTAGCAAACTTCATTTGCAAATTACTACTGGACTTCCAAGCCAGTGAGCTGAAGTGGAATCAGTGTGTTCTGAAACCTATTACAGGAGGCTTACCTCAGGCCCAGACACACTGCAGTTACTGGAAAATCTGAGCGAATTTTCCTCTGCATCCACTGCTTTGAACATATGAGGATCAAACAGGAAACTGAGGATCCCCCTGTTTTGGCCTCTGAATTATGGGAGACGCCACTTAGGGAATGGAGGCAGGGTTTAAATGTGTCCACAAATGCAGTGATGATGACTAAAGGCTCTAAGAAGATGCAGAACAAAATGAAAAAAAGAAAGAGTTTTTTTGATGAGTCGCCTACGCCTTCCTCTATTTGGGGAACTTAGCAGCCTCCCGGTAGCATAACTATTGGGAGGAAAATGCTGGACTCCTCAATATCGGTCCAAATGAAACACTTCTCACACAGTTACTTGGAGAGAAGCCAGATTGACCTGGGCACGCGGTTTCTCACTTTAGCCTTTACCGTCACGCTGGTTCAAGCCCTTTTCGGAATTCTGTGGATCCTGTTTATTCTATTGGGTGATGCTTACATGCAAGTACATTTTACCTGCTCCTTTGTGACGACTCAGATGGTGAAGAATCCGCCTGCGATGGAGGAGACCTGGGTTTGATCTCTGGGTTGGGAAGATCCCCTGGAGAAGGGCATGGCAACCGTCTCCAGTATTCTTGCCTGGAGAATCCCTATGGACCTAGGATCCTGGCGGGCTACAGTCCACGAGGTCGCAAGGAGTTGGACATGGCTGAGCGAGCACAGCGCAGCGATCCTACAAGCTCTATTTCCCAGATTTCTGAGGCTAATCCCTGTGTCAGCCTTGTCTGTGGCGACCTGTGGCTTCACTGTGGGTGTGGGGAGATGAAACGACATGCTCAGGGTTTGGGCACCTTCTCTGTGTGGATTATAATTGCCTGTGTGTGTCAGTCACTCAGTGGTGTCTGATTCTTCAAGACCCCCGTGGACGGTGGCCACCCAGGCTCCTCTGTCCCTGGAAGTCTCCATGTAGGAATGCTGGAGTGGGCAGCCGTTCCCGTCTCCAGTATCGCTGTCTAGATGAATGCTTTCTTGGATAAGCTGGGTTCTCAGATGCCTGCCAGCTTCCCTGACCTCAGAATCAAGAGGCTACCGTGATCATGGTAGGAAGCCCGGTGCTCTTTCCACGGCAGAATTCAGTCCTTCATGGAAAAGGTCAACAGACAGTGGATTTTTCAGACATCCCCACCTGCCGTTGTTGCTGTTCAGTTGCTTAGCTGTGTCCAACTCCTTGTGACCCCGTGGACTGCAGCCTGCCAGGCTCCTCTGTCCTCCACTATCAGAGTTTGCTCAAATCCACGGCCGCTGAGTCGGGGATGCTGTCTGACCATCTCACCCCCTGTCGCCCCCTTTTCCCTTTGCCCTCAATCTCCCCTGCATCTGGGTCTTTTCCAACGAGTTAGCTCTTCGCATCAGGTGTTTTGATACACCGGCACAAATGGACTAAGACACTAATAAAACAGCTAAATAAAATGCAACCTCTCCTCACCTTGACAACTGTGTATAATTACAAAATAAATTCCACATGCTTAGTTCTAGACACTCTGCTGATGGCCTGGAGATGTTTGGATGAGTGATGAGGTAGTAGTTACATACACAATTTTATTAAATTATGACATATTTCTCTTATAACAATTTTCCTTGCCTTTATTTTTAAAAATTTAGCTTTGATGCTATCGTGAAGACTTTTCTTACATAATTTGTGTTCTATTGACAGTAGTAACACCCTAAGCAATCTTTCGTGGATCCTTGTAGCTTTTAGACTTTTATGAGGCAATTTTTGTTATTTCAGTTTGGAAAAATATCAGACTGCTGAAGCAACAGAAATTTTATATAAAATTTAAATAAATTTTAAATTTATTTTGTAAATAAAATTCCCAAAGCAATTCATAGATTTGGAAATAAACTATGAGTTCTATATACCATGAGCCAGTACTATAATGTGGTTGTATGGGATGAGTCATTATTATTGCAGCAAATATATGAATAATTTTATTTGATCAGTTCAGTTCAATCGCTCAGTTGTGTCCAACTCTTCGAAGCATGCCAGGCCTCCCTGTCCATCACCATCTACCGGAGTTCACTCAGACTCACGTTCATTGAGTCCGTGATGCCATCCAGCCATCTCATCCTCTGTCGTCCCCTTCTCCTCCTGCCCCCAATCCTTCCCAGCATCAGAGTCTTTTCCAATGAGTCAACTCTTCGCATAAGGTGGCCAAAGTACTGAGTTTCAGCTTTAGCATCATTCCTTCCAAAGAAATCCCAGAGCTGATCTCCTTCAGAATGGACTGGTTGGATCTCCTTGCAGTCCAAGGGACTCTCAAGACTCTTCTCTGACACCACAGTTCAAAAACATTATTTGATCATACAGATAACTTGTTTATATAGCAATTTTTACTTAAATTGGTAGCTAGATTCAAAAAATATTTCTGTAGTCCTTTGAAGTGTTTCATGGAAGGAAAATTTTAAATTAACATCAGAGTCTTTTCCAATGAGTCAACTCTTCGCATAAGGTGGCCAAAGTACTGAGTTTCAGCTTTAGCATCATTCCTTCCAAAGAAATCCCAGAGCTGATCTCCTTCAGAATGGACTGGTTGGATCTCCTTGCAGTCCAAGGGACTCTCAAGACTCTTCTCTGACACCACAGTTCAAAAACATTATTTGATCATACAGATAACTTGTTTATATAGCAATTTTTACTTAAATTGGTAGCTAGATTCAAAAAATATTTCTGTAGTCCTTTGAAGTGTTTCATGGAAGGAAAATTTTAAATTAAACCAAAAATTGAAATAAAGTTGTTCATGGTCAAAACAGCTCCCTTAAAAATTCACTTGAGGATTATTTGTATTGCATGAATTTTTGAGGATTTTTACATCTTTTTTTAACAGTCCTGCAAAGTACAAGCCATAAATTAGTGAATAACAGCATTCTACATCAAAATATTCAAACAGGCTGAAATGTGCTTTTAAAAATTTAATAGTCTTATTAACTACTTTTACTAAAAATAATTCACAGTGTTGTGTTTAATATCCACTGTGCTCCCAGGTAAAAAAATTGGTATCATACCTCATCCATGTAACAACTAGCCCTTCAGAGGCACGCATGTAAGAGTGAAAAGTGAAAGTGAAGTCACTCAGTCATATCCAACTCTTTGTGACCCCATGGACAGTAGCCCGCCAGGCTCCTCCATCCATGGGATTTGCCAGGCAAGAATACTGGAGTGAGTTGCCACATCCATCCCTGGGGGATCTTCCCAACCCGGGTCTCCCACACGGCAGGCAGATGCTTTACCATCCTAGACACCAGGGAGGCACAGGTACGAGTATTTTGATGTGTTCAGTGTTGTGAAATGTCCCTTGATCTGTCTTTCACAACTTTTGTGTAACTGATGCTAATCCAGAAATACCTTTGGAGCAAAATCAGTGCATAAAACAGATCCAGGTAATGGAAGCAAAGCCCTGTGTCAGCAAGAAATCACACGTCCTTACGCGAAAGCCTATTATTGCATCTCTGCTATCTGAGAAGAATGGGACAAGCTAATTAGCTTGTCTTGTCTTTCATGTCATACCTTCCGCCTTCAGTCTCCTCTGCTCTGAAGAGCAAGGCTATTTGACAGCAGGGCAACCACAGACCTTCATGCACCTGGTCGTCTTTTATGTCAAGGACACAGTGGCTGATGCTGAGAAAGGGTTTCTGAGGGATGCACCGTGGTCTGGGATGAGATATTGAGGGGCCTGGGTCTCCCCGGAACCAAGCCAACCTCCAGGAGTTGGGCCCCCAGCAAACAAAGGAAGGTGCCGCAGCACCACCGGACATCCGAACTTCATTTGGCAGCTGAGCTTGACATTTGCCCAGTACCTGCAAGGGCGTCCAGTGATGCACTGAATGGGTCAGTGGAAAAGCCAAAGGCAGATTAAACAGAGAGGAAGGAGGGCCCCTCGTGTGTCAAAAAGGCAGAGAGTGTATCAACACTTACGTGACCACTTGGGGAAGTTTGTTGGAATCAGGTGTAAGCGGTGAGGCAGCGACCCAACCTGCCAGAGCAGCGGCGCTCTCCTCCCTGACTTTTGTGGACGGATGCCCTCTGGGTCACGACACCGTCAGCCTTCAAGTGTTCCGTCAACACTTGGAGGCTTTGCGTCGGAAATGTCAAATTGTGTGCGCGTGTGCCAAGTCTCTTCAGTCGTGTCCACCTCTTTGGGACCCCATGGACTGTAGCCCACCTGGCTCCGCTGTCCATGGGACTCTGCAGATAGGGATACTGGGGTGGGTTACCATGCCCTCCTCCAGGGACTCTTTCTGACCCAGGGATCGAACCCTCATTCTCACATCTCCTGCACTGGCGGGCAGGTCCTTGACCACTAACCCCACCTGGGGAGCCCAGAAATGTCAGCACTCCCCTCGCGACCCCATAGATGACATTGTGATACAGTCAGAACGGGGCTGTGCTGTGGGTGTCCCCACACTCCCCCTGGAGGCAGGGAGCCAGCATGAGCCAGCGCCTCCGGCGTGGAGCGGCCCTGCAGACCTCCCCCCGGCTTCTGAGGAGTGCAAGGTGGGGCACAGAACAGAGGCAAAGAGGAGCTGAAGAAACCAGAAGTGAAAGCGTCAGACGCTCAGTCGTGTCCGATTCTGCAGCCCTATAGCCTATAGCCCGCCAGGCTTCTCTGTCCATGGACCTGGAGGCAGGGAGCCAGCATGAGCCAGCGCCTCCGGCGTGGAGCGGCCCTGCAGACCTCCCCCCGGCTTCTGAGGGGTGCAAGGTGGGGCACAGAACAGAGGCAAAGAGGAGCTGAAGAAACCAGAAGTGAAAGCGTCAGACGCTCAGTCGTGTCCGATTCTGCAGCCCTATAGCCTATAGCCCGCCAGGCTTCTCTGTCCATGGGATTCTCCACAAGAAAACTGGAGCGGGTAGCCATCCCTTTCCCTGCTCCTGACCCAGGGGTCAGATCCAGGTCTCCTGCGCTGCAGGCAGATTCCTCACCATCTGAACCAGCAGGGAATACACTAGAATGGATCCATAACCAGAAAATGGACCCCAGTGTGGGGCCACAGGGCCCGCTTGTGGCTCAGCCGGTAAAGAATCTGCCTGCAACGCCGGGGACCTGGGCTCCATCCCTGGGTTGGGGAGATCCCCTGGAAAAGGGAGAGGCTCCCCACTGCAGTCTTCTGGCCTGGAGAATCCCATGGACTATTCAAGCAGAGATTTCGGAGGAGGCACATACGCACTTATTTTTCAGGTGCTTGCCTGCCTCCATTGCCAAGTCCTCAGCTCTGGAAGGAAAGGGAGTAAGCGTTACTCGGTTCTCGATCCCCAGAGGTTCCCATGGTGCCTGGAAGGTAATGCTTAGCACGGAGTCTGCAGAAACATCGGCTGCTGCCTGGATCTCTATAGCCTCCAACTGCACTTTGAGAATTCCATGTTCAGTTCTCCTGCTACATCCTGGGGCTAAGTTATGTAACCATATCTCCGCTTTCTGTGCCAAAAGGGCAGCGTTCGTGAGGGTCACGTCTCCCAAACGCTGGTTCTGGAACACAGCTTGGGCGGGGCATCTAGATGGTAAACTGTGTGACACAGCCTGGGTCACATGAGGGTTTCCAACCAGAACTTGATAGAGAAACATCTCAGAGCTCTGTTATCACAGGCCAGGAACAGCTACAAGAGATAAATGGCTGCAGTTTCTTTGCATTTCCGACAAAGACAGCTTGCAGAGTCAATACATCAAAGTAAGGATGGCTCCACCTTTCAAGTGATCAGCCTGGACAGCCCCGGGGTTGATTCAGCCCCTCCCCCAGGACTCCTTGGCATCGCAGTAGATCTATGTGCTGGGGGAGCTCAGAGGATCTTTGGTGCCTCTCTGTAGCCCAAGCACCTCAGGCAGGTCCTTGAATACAGTAGTTGTTTAATAAATGCACAAAGACAGAGTAGAGACAGAAATGATGGATCCCGTCTCATCTCAGCCCAGGCCCTCCCCTCCCCAAGGTAACAGCTTTGCCCCAGCCACCCCATGCTCTCTTTACACATCAGGTGCGTTCCCCTTTCATGAATCTATGCCAAGAGCTTACTTAACTTTGAACCTTACATGCCATGCTCCACCACAGGACCCCAGCCGCTCTTCCCTGCAGAGGCTTCCTGCAGCCCCAGAGGGGCAGCCCGGCCCTCACACCGGCCTCCAGGGCAGCCCTCTGCCTCGCCCGCCGACCGTCTGCGGACATGGCTGCTGCCCTTGGCTGGGCTCTAAGGAAACGGGCCAGACTTGACTCCCTGTCACTGCTGCAGCCTGCCACCCCATCCCCGCTGACGGCCGCGTGTGTGAGGGCTTTCTCAGCCCCTGCCCCTCTTGCAGACCCCGGCTCAGTTTTCTCTCTTCTCTGACACTCTGCCAGGTGAAACTCAGGCACCCGGCCACATCTGTCTTCCGCTCCCCCTGCGTCTGTGCCGCGCAACCGCAGCGGGCACCCAGGGCAGGGCACTGCCCTGTGCAGCTGCCTGGCAGCGTCCCGAGTGCCCGCAGCATCGCTCATGGCACGTGCATGCCCCGGGCGTGCACACCCAGCCCTGGGTGTGCACCTGCCTTCCTGGGGTTATCTCCCTGACTCTCCCTGTGGTGGGAGGGAATATTGATCTGCCCTGCGGAAAACAGCCTTTCTCGGAAAGCAGCCTGGGTTCCTGGCAGAGTGTCAGCGGGAGGACCATCGCCCTGTAAACAAGGTCACATCCGAGCCACACCCTGGCAGGCTGCGCAGAGGCGCCGTGTGCCTGAAGGCCAGCCCGTGCAGGGCGCACTGGGGCAGGCGGCCGCCGGTCTCGAGGGCCCCGGCCATGCCCACCTGCCGCCCAGAATCCCGCGGGCACTCGGAGGATGAAGCAGAAGTCATCATCTGTTCACACGCGCAGATTGTGACAAAATGAGACTCAAGGAAAATAAGTGTGAAAAGTCAGCGTGTTCAGGACTAAGATTGCATTTTCCTGTTCTTGACCTTTAATTATGGCCTCCTGATCAAGCCTTTTGTAATTACTTTTTTAAAAATGTTCCAGTGCTTAAAGAAGACAGTTCATTCTTCTGTATATTTCTATTGGTTCCATCTAGTCAAATATAAGTCAGTATTGACGTCTGAGGCAAATGGAAGTGAACAGAGTTTAATTCACGGATTTCCAAAGCAATTTAAGTTACGGTGGCTTCTGGGTGTCGTCCCAAAGTGGGGAACTTTAGTGATAAATCTATTTATGTTAAAGCTCAGGAAAATTTTCCTTTTGTGTTTGAAGGAAATTGCCTGAAGCTTAATATTTTTGCTCTTTTATTTATTTATTTATTTTTTGGATGAGCCCTCTTGGACGTTTTCAAAGGCTGCCAGGTTTCACAAATGGACAAGCGTCTCCCAAATGTCCTGTGTGTGTGCATGGAAACTGAACTTGTTAAGTGTAATCCCCAGATCATCGTTATTATTAAAGATTAATTCTGAGTAATTTTCAAGTATCCCAAACAAGTATTTTTACTATCTAAGTAGCTATACTCTTCATTCGAACGTCCAAAGCTTTCCTTGTATCTATGTTCATGTTCTAAAAAGAAAATATTTGAATGTAATGCGTCAAAGTACTTGGATTTTTCCATTTACTTTCCCATTAGAAAGAGCAATACCAACTTCCAAGAAAGAAATAATACAACTCAGAGGATTTCTGTCAGCTGCATAATTTTCCAGAATTTATAATGTTTCAGGGTTTTTTTTTTTTTCTAAGTCTTTACCAGATTGCTTGCATTAATTCTTTGAAGCCAGATTCAAAATTAATTCTGGGCTTCTGACAAAGGTTTCATATTAAGGATGTTGTTTCCACTTACTACATTCATTTATGTGAGAGTTAGCAAAAGTTTTTATTTGAAGCTTACCCATTGTACCATGTTCTCAATGTGTTGGAAAGTTTGTGTTATCTTTGCCTTTGATTAAGAAAAAAAAGAAAAAGAACAGAACAGACTTGTCAGCTGGTCTGTGTCCTTCCTGGAAATTTATAGTGAATTTCTGGTCCTCCATTGCCCATCTGTGATCCCCAGTCCAACAGGGATGTTTTCGAAAATAGCTTGGGCTCCAACAAAACAGGAGTTTATGATTCACTTTCAGACTTTGTTCTTTCAACGGACTTGTTTGTTCAGGAAAACAGATTTCCAAGACTCGCATACACAGCAGGGCTTTCCGTGCCGCCGTCTTTAGTGCCGCGTTCCTCAGACGACACGACTTGAGGCTCATAAAGCATGCCTTAGAGATGAGCGGAGAAAAGCACCGTCACCTTGGGAGGTTTTTCCTCTGATGAAGCACCATCCTTAGAGCGGGGCGCACGAAGGCTGACTCAGCTGCATCCCCGCTCCGTGCTGGCTTCCCACGGGAACCTCTGCCTCCTCCGCTCTGCTTAGTTACAAGGCACCCTGGTGCAGCGGCCGAGAATTCACCTGCCACAGCAGGAGGTGCGGGAGACGCGGGCGCGGTCCCAGGGTGGAGAAGACCCCCGGGGAAGGAAACAGCCACCCACTCTGGTGCTCTTGCCCAGAGAAGCCCATGGATAGAGGAGCCCGGCAGGCCACAGTCCACGGGGTCCCAAAGAGTCAGACGTGACTCAGCGCAGCACACACAGCCCCCAGCGTATCTCCCAGACCCCCACCCACCCTGCGCCCTGGACTCGGGGCCCCTGTCTTCAAGTTTGTTTACAAAAGAGCTACTTTTGACACTTCCAAGCGTTCCGAACGAAATACCCACAGTGGACGTACCCTGGGACCCACCCAGAGGTGGAAGGCTCCCTGTGTGTGTTTCCAAGGAGCAGAGGAGATTTGAGACAGGGGCACTTCTTCCTTCAAACGTGAACGAGAAAACGCAGACACTGCTGGTGAGTCAGAGGGGAGCCACGCCAGGGTGCCTCTCTGCCTTCAGCCCGGCACGCGCCCACCCGAGGGCAAGCAGTGCCCTCGGCCAGCAGCTGAGCAGCTCCAGCCGCTGCCGCTGCCGGCAGGGCCCCCACGGGCTTCCCGGGGTCAGCTCACCGCCCAGGAAGGAAATTCCAGTCGCCTTGAAACTAAGCCTTCACATCTGATTGGAACTTGAGCCCTGGCCTGAGTTAGCCGAGAGGAGACTGGAAAATTCAGGCCGGGTTCGCTTTGCGCCTGGAGGCAGGACCCCTCCTGATGTGACAACTCAGGGGCAGCTGGCTGAGCAGGAGCCCTCTCCGTCCCTCCATCCGGCCCTCCATCCCTCTATCATCCAGCTCTCCGGCCCTCCACCCGGCCCTCCGGCCCTCCGGCACGCGGCCCTCCATCTGTCCATCATGCGGCTCTCTGTCCATCTCCTCAGACTCCTGCGCTGAGGAAGGCAGAGGCAGTGCCCCTGTAGTCTTTTTTGTGGGACTGGTTGACCAGAAGGTAAAACTGAAAGTGCCATCAGGAAACCGGGTTGCTGGGCTCTGGCTGGAGCTCTGACCCCGGAGTCGGCGGGCAGGTCCTGGCCTCCTGGACGCCAGGGTCCTCACCTGCTGAGTCCTGGCTCGCATTCTGCTGCCCTCTTGGGACTGCTTGTGGGTCAAATAGGGAGGAACTGCTCAGCCTCGGACCCGCGCCGAGCGGCTCTCCCTCC
>SJYC01045562.1:0-13863 GCA_006408675.1 Madoqua kirkii | reverse complement strand
GGGTTATAGCTTTATCATCTTCAGTCTGTTCTTTATCTTCCTCTGCTCTCTCCTCTGTCCCTTTCCTGAGTTCTTGCTTTTCCCCATTCTCTGTTCCAGCAAATCCAGGCTATGTGAATAAAAGAAAATCATTCTATGTTACCTTAATTGGCAAAAAAAAAAAAAAGAGGAAGGGTAAAACCTGATTAATCTAAATTAAAAATGATATAAACTTCAACCATATACATAACTCTGCCTGCTAGACAAAGGCCAAGACAGCCCTTCTCGTAACTATGCTGGTTAATCAGAATCTATATAATTTTCTGCTAAAAGTCTTCAGGAAGCTGGATTCATTTTGTTTTAATACATAGACTGTCAGACCAACTACAAAAGAGGTGTGTGTGTGTGTGTGTGTGTGTGTGTGTGTGTGTGAGAAAAAGAAACTTTTTTTCTGTACACAGCTACTGACTGAAAAAAAAAACCACTTGCAGCCCACAGTGAAAAAAAAACATAATTTAGAAATTGTTATCAGCATTATTACACTGAGAATCAAAAGAGGTAGGAGGGGGGAAGAGAAAAGTGAGGAAAAACAGAGAGAATCTCCGTGAGTGGAGAGAGCTGGAAGGCGTGAGATCAGCACCGGTGCTCAGAACCCCGTGAGTGTGAGGAACCTGCCAGCGGAGCTCTCCCTGGGCGCCAAGCCCCGGTCCTGGCTTCTCCCCACCTGCTCCGATTCGCAGGATTCGGGGTGGAATCTGGAGTCCGTGTTGTTAATGCATCCCCCAGGAAACGTCGAAGCAGGTAGTCCAATTTCAGGTCAGAGAAGCTGTCTTCAAATCCAGTTTTCACATTAGATTCTTCAGGGGACTTTGAAAATAAGGATGTTTGACATCACACGAGCCCCTAGCCTCGGTCCGCAGTGCCTCCTCCTGGGTGATCCCAATACTCAGCCAGGGTTCTACCTTCAAGCTCAGAAAACCTCAGCTTGTCATCAGAGCTCCCACACTCAGCTGTGCAGCTTCGGGCAAATGACTCGGGCTCTCTGAGCCTCTGTGTTCACCATGAATGAGGGGCAGCCATTTCCACTGCAAGGCCCAAAGCAACGGGCTCTCCAGCTGGGCTGTGCATCATAGTCACCTGGAAGGGTTTAGACCAGGTCAGGTCCCTCCTACTGAATCAGGAGTTGCAGCCACAAATGCAGGCTCAGGGTTCAAGGTGGTGGGGGCTGGAGATTCAGGGGAATGAAGGCATTGGTGTCCTGCTCCACTAGGAGCGGGGGCCGCGGCTGGCATAGACTGTGTCCTCTCCAGGCGGGTGGGGCTGCCCCAGCACTTTCCACGAATGCCTTTTTCCATCCCCAGCTCCCCAGGAGGGAGACCCCTGCTCCTGTGAAGCATCTCCCGCAGCTGGGCGGCTGGGTATGGGTCCCTTTCCCAGTGTAGACAGAGGAGGAACAGGGCGTGGGAAGCCAGGGGTGCCCTGGGTCCCTGGGTGGCAGCACCCGCGGGTGTGAGCGGCCTGGACCGTCCAGCTTTGTCTGGTGGACGCCTGGTTGGCTGCTGCAGGTGACGGCGGGTACACGTCCAAGTGGAACAGAACGTCCAGGAGAGAGAAACAGGGGTTTTCTTGGCCCCCTGACAAGAGCGGGGAGACTGAAGATTATTTGGTATGAACCAGCAAAAACTGTGGCTGCACTCCACTGCTGTTTCTTAAAAGTCTTGTGTGGAGAGGCTGATGGGAATTTCAGAACATCTCAAATTCTCCCCTCCGCTTCACAACTTGCACGTTTTCTCTTTCCAGCGGAGGTACCAACACTGCCTCTCAGTCTCTCCGTCTGTGGAATGGAAATTTCCTTGGTACCCGTCTGCCTTACAGCAGCATGCACAGCCACGGGCCACCCTAGCCCAGGACCTGTGCTGACCTCTGGCTGAGCAGGTGAGCTGAAGACGTCCCTCCCACTTGGTCTTCGTATGTGCTCAGTCGTGTCCGACTCTTTGCCACCCCACAGACTGCAGCCCGCCAGGCTCCAGTCCGTGGGATTCTCCAGGCAAGAATCCTGGAGTGGCTTGCCACTTCCTCCTTCAGGGGATCTTCCCGACCCAGGGATCAAACCAGTGTCTCCTGTGCTGGCAGGCAGATTCTTTACCACCAGGCCACCTGGGAAGCCCTTTCTCCCACTAAGGGGATGAGTCTAACAAAGGAAATAAAAGGATGGCCTTTTGCTTTCTCCACGACTGGGACATAAAGACCACGTGTGCAATTCTACCAGAGTTCCATGTGAATTTTATGATCGCCACCCTCTGTAATCATTAAGTAACAAAAAGCTTTGTGGAAAATTGCTTTTCCCTAAGAATCAGAATGCTGACAATGAAGCAGGCTAGTAATCCTGCTTTAATGAAATGAGGAGTCTAATCCACTACTTTCAGGAAAGAGGCTAAATCAGAAAAAGCAATAAAAATGCATTCCCATATCAATAAAAAGCGATTCTGTATGTTCTTATTATGGAAAGCAGGAACCCTGACTCCCTAAGGAAGACGGAGCTGGGCCCGCTGCGCTTCCTCACGAGCACCTCGAAGCCCGCTTCCTAGGCAGTCAGTGAGCACGCGAGTCTGTTCGTGAAAAATCTGTTCATCACCCCATTAGCCCCGTGCACGGCGTTTTTGGTGGTAAAACAATTTGCAGGGCAGACAGAGGTTTATGGGAGACTCGAGGGGGATGGTAAAGCGTATGCATGGAGGCTAGAATGAACGAGAAGGAGTGTGGGGTTTAAGCCACACCGCCTAGCCATCCTTTCAAACTTGTATTTCGTCCAGAAAGCTTTTATTTTAAAACCAATTTAAAAAGTCAATATTCATGAAATATGCAGAGACACTCGCGTGCTTCCTGCTTCGGGTCTTAGCCCAAAGCAGACTGTCCGCGCCTTGTCTGTGCACTGCACGTGCAGGGAAGAAGGGTGTGTCGGCACACACAACCCCGATTTCCAAACACCGATGCGGCCTGTCCTTTCCGTAGACCCCGCAGGATATCAAAAGCAGGAGCTGCTATTGCCTCTTTCGGTCCTTGAAGAACTGAATGAGAAGCAGCTCTGAGTTGCCAGGGCTTGCCAAGTCCGGAGGCTTCCTGCCAGTGGCCAGAACAGACATCTGCCAGTGCCCCCCGGCTCTAGAAGGATCTGGAAGGCCTCCCTTCTCTGCCCACCGGGTTTTTTTTTGCCTGCTTCTGACCTAGATCTCTGGACAAACCAACAGTACCCTGGGGTGTTTTCTAAGCTCCTTCCTTGAGTTTCCTCCTGTGCCTGTGGATTTGGGGCTTGGCAAGGTGACCGTTTTTTAAGGGCGTGTCCTGAGGGGGCCCCGCGTGACCTCACCCCCGCCAGGACACATCGGGTACAGAGTATGACTTCTTGGTATTTGGCCTCTGGAGTCACTCACTCATTACACAGAGTCTTTATCTGTGTGCATATCCTGGAATAATACTCTTAAATAAATACTCTCCAAGGCATTTTACTCCATGGCTATTTGCTTTGCATTTCCATGATCTCAATGGAACACAGAGAGGGAGGAGGGAGAAAGCTTGGCAAACAATTATTCGCCACCATGTGCGCACGAGGGGGCAACCCCGAGGGATGTTGTTTTGTTTCAAAAGAGAGACACGTCACTGACTTGACGTAGTACATCCGTGTGCCAGCCAGTCACCTCGAAAATTCCGCTTGGCAAAGCGTGTCAGATAACGTCTGTCTCGAGAGAACGGAGACCCCGTGGGGCTCAAGGTCCATTGCTGGGACGACCCTCTCGGCCTTGAGATCTGAGACAAGAGACTGCGTGAGTCTTGATTGCATCCTACAGTCCAGAGACCTGGTAGGTTTTTAAAACAGGGTCCTGTCTGCTGACTCTGCCGAAGGACAGAAATACAAAGGCATGAGTGGGCAGCCTGCTGGCACAGCGATCACCCTGACTCCGCGAGCCGGGATCACCAGACGCGCCAGCACTGTGTCATTGTTGCACGATTTAAAAAAATCTTATATGAGATTTCAGGTACTTTGAAAGGTCAACATGTCCACAGGAAAAGCTTGTCCTAAGCGAGCCCACTTTTGTCAATGAAGCCTTTCGTGCTCAGTTTGACTGCTCCTCCTTCCTGCCTCTCCTTTTCAATTCACTCTGAACACAAGGCTCTGTCCTCAACCAAGAAACCCAGATTCCCGTGAAGCGCTGCCAAAAGGAAAAGCGAGGAGGAAGAAGAGCGATGCTCTCTCAGGGTTCACTGCGTTTCCACCTGCTTAAGCCAAACCGACTTCATTCAGTTCCGAAGAGAGCCCTGTGGGTCTGCGTGATCACAGCTAGCGGGAGGCTTCCCAGGAAGGCACTGGACATTTTCCCGGCAGCCCGAGGGGACAGGGGGGGCAACGAGGGTTTATTTTATTTGTAGGCAGTAGGGAGGATCCACAGTGCAGATCCCGAATCGTCCTGTGAAGGTCCAGGGGCAGGGCAGATTCAAGTCACAACAGGGCTTGTCGCGACCCAAAGGAGAATGGGGTTCACGTGGCCCATGGGGTTCCGCCCCGGTGCTGGCTGCAGCCCAGTGCTCCACACACCTCGGGCCGCCTTGGTACAGAAAAGCATGTTCTTTTCACTACAAACAGAGGAAGCTCTCAGCCCAGGCCGTCAACGGCCCTGTGATCCTGAGAGGCCGTGATTTAGTTCAGTTGTCCTTCTTTGCTTCAGAACATGCTTGGAGCCTCATCTTTGGAGAATTCTCTTCAGAGAGTTCAGCGTACAGAGCACGGGGAGCTATATTCAACGCCTGATAATAACTTATGATGAAAATGAAAAAGAATATGACAATATACGCCTATGTATATAAACGAATCACTCTGCTGTACGCCAGAAATGAACACAACAGTATTGTAAATTGACTGCAGTTTTGAAAAAGGAGTGGATCCCAGAAGTTCCTTTCTGCAGAGCACCCCACTTCCAAATGCCTGGACGCCCCATGGAGCCAGGGTGTGCTCTTCAGAATGATCACATGGAGAGCAAACAACAGGGTGTAAGAACCTGTCTCTTATACACATCTAGATGTGTATAAGAGACAGGGAGTGGATCCCAGAAGTTCCTTTCTGCAGAGCACCCCACTTCCAAATGCCTGGACGCCCCATGGAGCCAGGGTGTGCCCTTCAGAATGATCACATGGAGAGCAAACAACAGGGTGTAAGTTGCAGTGTCGTTGAACTCCTGTCTGATACCAAGGGAATCACGGCAATAAATCGAGCAACAATTAATTCTAGTAATAAACGGTTTTACAGTTCAGAACAATATTAAAATATTTGTTTTGAAGTCTGGCTGGCGTCTGAGGCTTTCTTTCAGAACTTTGTTTTATTACAGTCTGCAGTATTTATTTGAAATATTGGAGGGGACCCTGATAGTCATTATTCAAAGTAAATTGCCAAAGTCTACCCTGGACCGTTCATTGAGGACAGACCCCTCGGGAATAAGTAACAACAAAGGTACACGCAGACACTCATAAAAGCACCGTGCTAATCCCAGATCGTAAAACAGAAGGCAAACTTCCGCTCATGAAAGCAAGTTGATGGGGACATCTCAGGATGCAAAGGGCGGGGGCGGGGGTGGGCGAGGTGGCTGTTTACGCCAAGTGGAAGCAGAGCGGGGAGTCACGGCCCCACATCTGGCTGGTGGCCCGGAGAGACTTAGGGAGAAGAAACATTTAGAAACTCTGCAGAGATGGCAAGGGAGAACACAGCCCATATCATCTTGGCACAAAAGAATTAATTTAAATTAGTGCCGTCCTGCGGGGCCCGTCTCACCAGCTACAGTGATGAGAGACGAAATCATCGAAATGGTACCGAGGGGCCACTTTATCTAAAGAGCAAGATTTGAGCTCTGGGTGCCAGTTCTGACTTTAAAAGAGTGAGGCCCCAGACGTCGATGGCACTTGCGCTGCAGGGAGAGGAGCACAAGACCTATTATGTGTGACAGTGAGTGACCAGCCCCCACTCGAGGAAAGGGGAGCCTGGAGCCTCGCGTTAAAGCCGAAACTGACAGCTCTCACAGAATGCACTGGAATTGAGGGTAAAGATAGAATCTTCCCTCAGGTTCAGAAAGAAAAAAAAGCTCTTATTCACATTTTCGATTTACCCATTGACATGAAAATTGCCTGCGAAAAGTAGAAGTCCCGCGGGTACGTGGCTTTTCAACTCAAATCTTCCCCTTCCTGTCTCCTTTCTCAGCTGCCCCATGTGCACGCACGTGTGTGTGCATGTGGGTGTGTTTCTCCAGGAATGATCTTTCTTGACTGCGGGCGGTGACCCCCACCAGCAGGAGGGCTGAAGCCCGTTTCCATCTGCCCCAACATTGTTTCTCGCAGAACCTGCGTGGTTTGTCCCGTGCAACTGCGCGGTCTTTCAAGCAGCATGTAAATGGCCTTTCCCTCCGATCCTAGCTCCCAGGAATGAGAAAGGAAGGGAATGAAGAATCATTTCAACAGGGCCGGAGGCTGTTTTCAGAGAGAAGTCTCCGCATGCAGGGCACAGGAAGGCCTGTGTGTGTCAGTTTATTTGGAAAGGCAAATTATATCCGATGTCCTTGCAGTTACTTGGTGTGCAAAACTCTGTAAAAGCTTATTGTGAACTTCCTTGTTTAGATACCATGTTTCTTTAATCTCACACATGATTACCCACAGTTTACTCTGTTGACGGGTTTCATCCATTTCCTCAGATACCTCAACTGATTCCAAGAGAGGCTTGAGAAGGAGCTGGAACCCTTCTTCCCGCTTGCTAAAGTATCACGAACAGAGCCAAGGATTCGGGTCAGAAGGCGCAGTGCTTGATTTTATGTGTCAGCTCGACTGAACCACAAGACACCTGGACATCTGGTCAAATGTGATGCTGGGGGTGCCTGAGAGGGTGTTTCTAGACGAGATGAGCATCTGGACCGGAGGCTGGGAGAAAGCAGGTGAGCCTCCCGCGTTCTGACCTGACTCCGTCGAGCGGCGGTGCCGTAGGAGACTAGGTCACCCTGAGCAGAAGTGAGGGGTGCCAGAGACGCCAGAGAGAGGGCGTTTTCCTCTGACTCCTTTTTAACTCCATTCTCAGTGTTGAATTTTTGAGACTGCAAGGCCATTCCATCCTAAAGGAAGTCAACCCTGAATATTCATCAGAAGGACTGATGCTGAAGCTGAAGCTCCAACACTTGGGCCACCTGATGTGAAGAGCAGGGCATTAGAAAAGACAGATGTTAGGAAAGACTGAAGGCAGAAGAAGGGGGCGACCGCGGATGAGGTGGTCAGGTGGCATCAGCGGCTCAATGGACATGAGTTTGAGCAAGCTCCAGGAGACAGTGAGGGACAGGGAAGCCTGGCGTGCTGCAGGCCACGGGGTCACAAAGAGTCTAACAGGACTGAGTGGCTGAACAACAACAGTGAATGAGTTACCGATATTTTACACACACAGTGAGTCACCAGGGAAGCCCACACGTGCGGTGCTCGAGTCTAATACAGCACATTTTCTTCCGCCATCCCAGGGTGCCTTTGACATGGGCTTTTCCCAGCTCACGGCCCCCATGTAGGGGAGACTGCCGGCATCTCTGAGGTTTGGAGTGTGCTCGTTGCTGCAGATTCTCCCTTCTTTGTCTGAATGTCCTTCTTGTTGACCTCACCTGGACACCCTGGTGAAGATACTGATGACATTCCAAGGAACCCCACGTCTTCTGGGCGAACACAGCTCCTCTCCAGTGTGAACTTGCTCTCATTTACAGAGCATGATCTCATTTAAGGATGGAGTAAGGCTACAAGGAAAGTATATAGAAAAAAATTTTTAAAGATGAAAAAACAGAAGAAACTGGCAGACAGAGGTGGAGATGATGCTGGGGGCGGAGTAGGGGCATCGTTAATCAAACACCCTGTCACCTTAGGAGGAACAGCGCTGGCTGTGATGAGCCGTCAGGGTTAACAGTCTGTGGCTTCTCTCTGTCTCTTTTTAATGTTCCTGTGTCTACATCTTAATAGCCAATTCGGATTTCAGCGCATTCAATTTAATCTTCTGACGTGAGTATCGGTCATTAATATGCTACACCTCACTTTATAACCCAGCCAGCGGAGGGAGGAAGAGTCAATCCGCTGCCAGAGATGTGAGCGTCAGTGTCGCCCTGACAACCTAATGCAAATAGCGGCTGTGACCGCTGCCCAGAGGACATTCAGTGCGCACCTGGAGCGCGCGGGGCTGCCTGGGGCCTTGCCCGACAGGGACAGCCACACCTGGCGTCCGCAGTACCGTCTTTCAGTGCTGAACACGACAGTGAGTGAGCTCCAGTGGGCGATATCCAGGGAGCCCTCTCACCAGCTCGGCACTTTTATTACTGATACGTGGAAGGCAGGTAAAAATGGGTGGCGTTTCTGGCTTGGACTTACTGACTTATTGCTTTCGGAGGGTCCCACCTTATTTCAGAGGTCCTTGCCTCGCTCATCACATCTGGAAATGGTCATTTGCCATTTACTGGCCACCATAGTTCCCTGTGGCTCAGCTGGTAAAGAATCTGCCTAAAATGCAGGAGACCTGGGTTTGATCCCTGGGTTGGGAAGATCCCCTGGAGAAGGGAAAGGCTTCCCCGTGCCAGCGTTCTGACCTGGAGAATTCCGCAGACTCCATCGCCCTTGGGGTCACAGACAGTCACGACTGAGCAGCGTTCCCTGGCACAGTGAGGGTGGCCGTAAGGAGCCACTCGAGCAAAAGTCTTCCCGTTTCGAGCCAGCAGTGGACTATCCTCACCAGCCATAGGCCCACACCTAAGAGAGGCAGGTGTCCAGACTGCCAACCCGGCAGACGCAACCTGGCCTCCAGTGGAGGCTCTGCCCTGAAAGCCCATGGCTGCGTCCTCGTCCGGCTCTTCACAGCTGCCTGGGAGCTCACCCTTCTGTGAACACAGAGTGGCGGGCCTTTTCCCCAGAGGACAGAAAGAATACGTTGGATTTGCATTCTCACTCGCAGGGGACTGTGATGGCGAGTTGCAGGCCGGTATCTGGTGAGACAGGCTGAGCTGTGGGCCTTCTCCTTCCACACGATCAGGAGAAAAGGAAGGATCGCAAAGGGTGTCGCAGCTGCCCTCGGACTGGCGTGTGCTTGTCAATTATGAGAAGGGAAGTAGCTTAAAACTGGCGGATTAACTCAAGGGACCTTGCTGAATCGGAGGAGACAATGGCACCCCACTCCAGTGTTCTTGCCTGGAGAATCCCAGGGTCAGGGAAGCCTGGTGGGCTGCCGTCTATGGGGTCGCACAGAGTCGGACACGACTGAAGCGACTCAGCAGCAACTCAAGGGACATTGCTGAATCTCAGCAGGTGATCACAGGCACCACATTCAACTGTTCAGAGAAGGATCAGAAGAGGAGGAGAAGGCCACGTGTTGGAAAAGTAGCTGAGTTTTGTTGGCTTCTTCCTTTGTCGTTTAGTAAGCCAAGGGATTTGAAGACCAATGTCTGAGGGGGTCTTGGCTGGGCTGGGAACTGGCTGGCACCCACGCCCAGCTTCTGCAGAGAGAATGTGGCATAACTTACGGGTGTGTTTGAAGGTTCAAACGGCTCTGTCATGGTCCTTCTGAGCTGGCTTTCTTAGTGGACAGAGTCCCCTCCGGGACTTTTACCAGACATGATCCCAGCCCCACAGAGAAATAGACCGCACACGTGTAAGGAACAAGAAGTGAACACAAGTCCTGTTCACTTCAGACTCACCCACAAATTGAGATCATGTATTCTGGTGTTCATCTGCTCGTTTTGTTTTTATTATGCTGAATTCAATTCAACCCCTTGCTTTTTCCTACAAGCTATTCAGAATCAGCATTTCCTTTGGGCCCACACAGGTGTGATCCGAAAGGGGCATCTTGGAAGCCGCATCCCATTTCAAGAGAGGACGTGTCTCCTTGCTTTCTCTTTAGAGTCAAAGTCATTTCAAAATGTTTCTGAGCCGCTGAGTTTTGGCAGTATACTTTATTTTCTTAAAAACCAATCTTCATATATGGTGGTAGTTTAGTGGCTAAGACATGTGCAACTCTTTGCCACCCCATGACTGTAGCCCACCAGCTTCCTCTGTCCATAGCATTTTCCAGGCAAGAATACTGAAGTGGGTAGCCATTCCCTTCTCCAGGGGACCAAAGTACAGGCCACTGAAACGGTTCTGTGGTTTGCATATGACAGGACACAGAGGTAAAGCATGCACAGCGTGCCTGGAAAAGTGTCTGCACAGAGGGTGGAAGAAATGGAAGACTAACTGCAGGCCAAGCCCCAGATGATGGGGTAAGCAGTCAGATGGAGGACGCTTTTCATAGAACAGAGGGTGGAACGATAGAATCCCGGGGTCGTGGGGAGGAGAAAATGGGGAGAGGAAGGTTGAAGGGCATGAAGTTCTGGGCGTGCAGGATGAGTAACACTGGTTTCCTGCTCCGTACATGCCTACAGCTGGCAGTGTTGTACTGTATACTTGGAACTTGCCGAGACCATAGGTCTTATGTTCAGTGGTCTTAACACACAGACATACACACTAGTAATGATAATGATAATGATAATAATACAAATAAAGGGGACAAGAAGAAACTTTGGGGGCAATGGCGCTGTCCATGGCCTTGATGGTGGTAATGGTTTCACTGGCGTGTATGTATCCCCAAACTCATTAAGTTGTATATGTTAAACATCTATAGTTGTACATATTAAATCACCTCCATAGAGTGATTTGAAAGAAAGAAAACCACACCAGTAGGGTAACACAGAGGATGAGAGAGGAGAAAGGCAGACTGTGATTTGGTAGGTTCTGGAGGCTGGAGACGCAGGCGGCCTTGCAGGTGGTGGGCGCTGTGCCCTGTAGAAACCTGTGTATGATGAACGCTGTGTCCTGTAGCAACCTGTGTATGATGAACGCTGATATCCTGAGGCGCCAAAGTGGGAGGCGAGGAAAAGACTAACAAGATGTCGTGCCCGTTTGTCTGCCGGCCAGTACCCAGGGCAGTGAGTAACGTGCGTTTGAGGTCATCATTTAAGACGGTAATTGTAATTGTACAAATGACACTGTTGCTTTGACCAGTGGGATTTATTGCTGAAACTTGGTGACAGAGTACACAGTCTTAGAAAGAAGCAGGGCTCCATACTAGTGTGGGTTGGATGGTTTCCTTGGAAAGGATGTGTTGAAATCTTCAAACCCCCAGCACCTGTAAATGTAGCTTGGCTTGGAAATAAGACTTTTGCAGATGTGATCCTCTTGAGATGAGATCATTGGGGTGGGCTCTGAATCCAATAGGATGAGTTCTCATGGAGAGAAGAGGCAGAAACACACACGGGGTCATGTGACGTCAGAGACTGACCCAGCTGTGAGCCAAGGGGCACTGAGGACCAGCCCACTGGAAGACAGAAGAGGCAAGCTAAGTTTCAGAGGGAGTGTGGCCCTGCCAGCGTCCTGATTCGGGCCTCCTGGCCTCCCGGACTATGGTGCAATACATTTCTGTGACTTTAAGCCGCTCAGTTTGTGGTCCTTGGTGACAAGAGCTGTAACAGACTAATACACCCATAAGGAAGATGGAGCTGTGCCTTGAGAAACAGTGCAAATCAAGGGTTGGGAGTGCAGGACAGGCTCTTGGTGAAGATCAAAGGCCAGATTAACATGTCAGAGAGCACACACAAATCACCCGCTGGATGAAAGAGAAGAGAAAAAGCGAGGCTGTGATTGCAGTTTAGCTTTTAAGTTTCACACAGAGGCAAAATAAAGAGATGGTTGGACAGTTCAACTTCCCAGAGCTGTCGGGCTGAACACAGAGGATGTGACCAGACAGCCATTTCTCATCTCACTGATGAGTCGTCACCCTGAGTTTAGAAAAGACATTGATTGGCAGAGACTACTAGTTGATAAAGGGGAAGACCTGGCTGCTCTGGGTGGTGGTGGTGGTGGTTTAGTCGCTAGGTCATGTCCAACTCTTGTGACCCCATGGACTGTAGCCCACCAGGTTCCTCTGCCCATGGGAATCTCCAGGCAAGAATGCTGGAGTGGGCTGCCATTTTCTTCTCCAGGAAATCTTCTCGACCCAGGAATTGAAGCTGGCCCCCCTGCATTGCAGACAGTCTCTTTACCAACTGAGCTATGAGGGAAGCCCAGTGCCTTGGGAGCAGAGATCAAAAAAAAAAAAACGTTCTTCAAAGTCACACAAGTGTCACTGTGTGTGTGTGTGTGTGCACGGTTGTGTCTGATTCTTGGTGACCCTATGGACTGTAACCCACCAGGCTCCTCTGTCCATGGGATTTCCCAGCAAGAATGCTGGAATGGGTTGTCATGCCCTCCTCTAGGAGATCTTCCCAGCCCAGGAATCAAACCCAGGTCTCCTGCATTGGCAGGTGGATTCTTTGCCACTAGCACATCCTAGGAAGCCAGATGTATCAATAAGGCAGTTTGAAAGTGTCTGACAGTAAGTAGATCCAAAGAAATGAGACTTGGAAGACAACCCGGATTCAAGCAAAGAAACATGGAATGTGTCTGAAATGTGAAACTGACTGACAGGTGTCGGTCAGACAGTCTACAGGCTCAGATTCTTTGCAGTTCGTGGATGTGATCTTACAAAACGGAATATAACCAGAGGTAAGTGTGGGAGAGAAAGGGGGACCTCTGGAACATGGCCACCAGGCTCACGTGCTGAAGAGCTGGAGCTACAGGATGTTACCAGGCAACGGAGCGACCTTTTAGCCGTAACCCGGATAACACACAAGCAGGGAGGCGGACCGGCTGACAGAGAAGAACCCGGGCTCCGGCAGCGGCCAGGTCTGGGCTTGACTCCCAGCTTTTTCCATCTCATCTGTGAGGAACTTGGGCGGGGCGTGGAGCCCACGTGTACTGTGGCCTGATCGTGGTTTTCACTTATGGAATGCTGATGGTAAGCACAGGAGGGGTGTGAAGGAGGCAGGTCTGGTGCAGCACTGGTCTGTGCAAGAGTCCATGCCTTCCGCCATTATTTTATTCATGTGTAAATTTTATTCATTTACTGAAGCGTAATTGATTTCCACCTGTTCAGGTGTACAGCAAGTGACTCAGTTATCATACGTAGGTATCCTTTTCCAGGTTCTTTTCCATTACAGGCTATTACAAGATATTGAATATGGCTCCCTGTGCTATACAGCAGGACCTTGTTGCGTATCAGTTTTATGCATAGTGATGTGTGTCTGTTAATCCCAAATTCCCAATTCACCCCCCCTTCCCCTCCGGTAACCATGAGTTTGATTGCTGTGTCTGTGAGGCTATTTCTGTTTTGTAAATAAGCTGATTTGTATCATTTTTTTTCAGATTCCACATATCAGTGATATACATGATGATACCTTTCTAATTTACTTCATTTAGTATGAAAATCTCTGTCCATCCATCGATGTTGTTACAAATGGCACTGTTTCATCCTTTTTATGACTGAGTAATGTTCCATTGTGTATATGGACCACATTTTCTTTATCACCCATCTGTTGTTGGACACGTAGGTTGCTTCCACATCTTGGTCATTATAAATAGTGAGGATTTGAACACTAGGGTGCATGTATCTTTTCAAATTAGAGTCTTCATCTTTTCTGGATATATGCCCAGGATTAGGGTTGTTAGATCATATAGGAACTTTATTTTTAGTTTTTTACAAAATCTTCATATTATTCTCCATTATGGCTGCTCTAATTTACATTCCCACCAAAGGTTATAAAAGGGTTTCCTTCTCTATAACCATCATTAATTAGAATCATTTAAAGTATGCCATGAGAACATTTAAAATAGGGAAGCATAAGTTTTTTTAAAAAAACTAAACTACAAAATAGAAAGTTATTCCATATAAACATATATAAAATGTTTTATATATGTTTATATATATATATATAT
>SJYC01045560.1:0-17598 GCA_006408675.1 Madoqua kirkii | reverse complement strand
GGGAGGAGGGGCTGCCCTGGGGATGGGGGGCTGCTGTCCCACAGCATCAGTGGGGCCTGGAGGAGGGGCCGCCCCGGGGATGGGGGGCTGCTGTCCCACAGCATCAGTGGGGCCTGGAGGAGGGGCCACCCCGGGAATGGGGGGCACCGCTGTCCCACAGCATCAGTGGGGCCTGGAGGAGGGGCCGCCCCGGGAATGGGGGGCACCGCTGTCCCACAGCACCAGCGGAGCCTGGACAGCCTGGACTCAGGCCCCTGGTGAGCACCGTCCTCTGCAGCCGAGCCATCTCACTAAGTGACTTGCGGGCTTACCTTAGGGGGCACCTGCTCAGGGGAAAGGTCCTTCCTCTCCTAGCACTATAAGCTCTGCACCGAACACTATGTCACCAGGAGTATCATCCCGAGTGTGTCTTCTCCGGGGTTGAGTTTGAGAAAATGGTGTTCCCCAGCCTTGCAAACCAGCTGCAGGGGCACCTTCAGATACAGTTGTTCAGTTCCAGACCACTGCAATATAGCCAGCATCGCAGTAAAACAAACACCGAAATAAAGTGGATCACACGAATGTTTTGCTTTCCTGGTGCATATAGAAGCTTCGTTCACAAGGGATAGCCACCTAGTAGGTGAGCAATAGCGTCGTATCTAAAAAGCATGTACATATTTTATCAAAAAATACTTCATCGCTTAGAAATGCTAACCACCATCTGAGCCTTCAGCAGAGTGCAGCGTGCGTGGGTGTTCAGTTGCTTCCTGTCCGACTCTTTGTGAGGCTATGGACTGTAGCCCACCAGGCTCCTCTGTCCATGGGATTCTCCAGGCAAGTATACTGGAGCGGGCTGCCATGCCCTCCTCCAGGGGATCTTCCCAACCCAGGGATCAAACCCGCGTCTCCTACATCTCCTGCATTGCAGGTGGATTCTTTACCGCTGACCCACCAGGGAAGCCTGCCAGGTGTAGTCGTAACATCAAAGATCACTGATCACAGATTGCCCTAACAAATACAATAATAATGATGAAAAAGTTTGAAATATTGCATGGATTACCGAAAGATGATGCAGAGACACCAAGTGAGCAAATGCTTTTGGACAAACAGCACTGAGAGACTTGCTAGAGACAGGGTCAGCCCAAACCCTCAATTTGGAGAAAATAGGCAACATTTTTTTTTTCTGGCCTCATGGCAGGATCTTAGTTCCCTGTCAGGAATCAAACCTGATCACGGGAGCAGGTCTCCCCGGAGTGTTATGGAGACCATTACGTCGCTCAGCCCCTGGTGAGCCTGTTTCGGAATAGAAGAGAGAACGCTGTGGCTTTGTCTGCAGACTTCACTCTTGCTGCAGTACTTCCTCTCTGCGTGGGTGTCCCTCAGACATTTTCTTGTCCCCCCTAAAGGAGTTTTTAGACACGTCCTTCCTAACCCCTTCCCGTGACCTGTTCTGGTCACAGACATGCTGCGCGTGGTGTGTACCGCGGTCATTTGAGGGCCCACACACTGCGGTCATATCTCAGGGGCTTTCTGTCCATTGAGGACCAGTTTTCACCTCCTGGGAACCACACTCTCCTGTTGGAGACGCATGTTCTGCCAAATCCATGACTTCCCCGTCCTGTTTTTAAGAAGAGGTGCGCCGAGAGCGTTTGAAATTCTCGTTCCAGTTTCCAATGAGCAATTCTTAATACACGATCTTCCTGCTCTTAAAACTCTGAGACGATCCCACGTTTCCCTGTGAAAGGAAAGGTCAGCCTCTTCCCATGGAGACCTGAAGGGTGTGAAATTCGATGCTGGCGGCCACACCTGCCCATGGGCGTGGTTTGCGGGAGGAGGGGGAAGGACACGTGGTGTGAAGTGGGGGCAGGTGACAAGTAGTGTCAGGCACGTTCCGTCATGAGCAGGAGAGGAAATGCACTCTCCATAGGCAGATAAAGCAGTGTCTGCCTATCTCAGGGGTTCTGAGTGCGGTGTTGCAAATAAATGACGTTACTTTTTCAGAAAATCTGTTTAAGTGTGGTGGATTTCCAGTGTTGTATTAATTCCTGCTGCACAGTGAAGTCACTCAGCTATACATACACACATTCCTTTTAAGTCATTTTTCCACATGGTTTATACAGGAGGGCTTCCCTGGTGGCTCAGATGGTAAAGCGTCTGCCTGCAGTGCGGGAGACCTGGGTTCGATTCAATCCCTGGGTCGGGAAGATTCCCTGGAGAAGGAAATGGCAAGCGCTCCTGTACTGCTGCCTGGAAAATGCCCTGGATGGAGCTGCCTGGCAGGCTACAGTCCATGGGATCGCAGAGTCATCGCGACTGTGCAACCTCATTCATACTGGATACTGAGAGAGTTGCCTGTGCTCTGCAGAGGCCCTTCTTTACCCATTCTGCAGGCAAAAGCGCACATCCGCGCACCCCACCCTCCCCTCCATCCCTCCCCCAGCCCCTCCCCCTTGGCAACCATCAGTCTGCTCTCTACGTCTGTGATTCTGTTTACAGAATGTGACATAAAAACAGGCCTACAGCATCTCAGCACCACTCAGTGTGGTAACTCTCCCGCTTTCTGCAGGGGAAGCGGCCCCACGTCACTGTTTCCGTGGAGAGGTCAGCCCCGCCAGGCACAGAGCGTTTTCCCAGGGGCCCACGGTCTGCCTTAGGCGGGTGCCCGTGAAGGCCATTTGGCACCTGCTTGAGAGTCAGCCAGATGTTCGTCCAGCAGGTGGCTAGAGCCATCAGCACGTGTCCGGGAGCCAGTGCGTGCACGACCTCGGAGCATTAAGCCAAACCGTGCGCCTCTTGCAGTTTGCAGATGCAGCTCTGATAGGTCCTCCCCTTCCGGGAGGAGTGAGAGGCTGCGCCATCCTGCCCAGAGCCTGGGCCACGTGAAGAGTCAGAGCAAGGGCCTCGGGGCTCCTACAAAGTGCCGGAAGGAGAGGCTGGGGAGGGCAGCTCTACGTCTGTGATTCTGTTTACAGAATGTGACATAAAAACAGGCCTACAGCATCTCAGCACCACTCAGTGTGGTAACTCTCCCGCTTTCTGCAGGGGAAGCGGCCCCACGTCACTGTTTCCGTGGAGAGGTCAGCCCCGCCAGGCACAGAGCGTTTTCCCAGGGGCCCACGGTCTGCCTTAGGCGGGTGCCCGTGAAGGCCATTTGGCACCTGCTTGAGAGTCAGCCAGATGTTCGTCCAGCAGGTGGCTAGAGCCATCAGCACGTGTCCGGGAGCCAGTGCGTGCACGACCTTGGAGCATTAAGCCAAACCGTGCGCCTCTTGCAGTTTGCAGATGCAGCTCTGATAGGTCCTCCCCTTCCGGGAGGAGTGAGAGGCTGCGCCATCCTGCCCAGAGCCTGGGCCACGTGAAGAGTCAGAGCAAGGGCCTCGGGGCTCCTACAAAGTGCCGGAAGGAGAGGCTGGGGAGGGCGCATCCTCGGAGCCCTCCTCCCAGCAGACGCGTGGCCCCTGACGCTCCTGGGATCCCCAGCACTGCTCCCTACAGGTCAGACCCAGGGCCCCGCAGGGTGGACCCTCCGCAGACACGCAGCCATGGGGAAAGTAAGGGTGGGGGCTGGCTTTCTGCGTTCCCCATCCTCTCCCTCCATAAAGACGCAAGCTGACCAGCAAGGTGGAGCCGTGCTCCCTTGGCCTTGTTCGTTCAGATGTCTTCACACTCTGGTGAACTGATTCTGAAAAAGATGAGCGGATCCCAGCGCACAGAACTTTTTCAGTTGACTGGAGCAAATGCAGCCTGTGACACTGCCCCCATCCTAACACATCCTCTCCCTCCATAAAGATGCAAGCTGACCAGCAAGGCGGAGCCGTGCTCCCTTGGCCTTGTTCGTTCAGATGTCTTCACACTCTGGTGAACTGATTCTGAAAAAGATGAGCGGATCCCAGCGCACAGAACTTTTTCAGTTGACTGGAGCAAATGCAGCCTGTGACACTGCCCCCATCCTAACGCTCGGTTAGAAGAAACGATGGCGCGCAGGGTGGCCAGCTCACAGGCAGGACCTGAGGTCCAGGCTTGGCCATCGGCTGCATAGACCAGCACACTGACCTCTCTCTCTGCTTCTGGGCTGCGTGCAGAGCAGTGCGTGGGGAAGCCACCCAACAGGATGCTGGCTGCAGAAATGAGTGGATGCAACTCTCCAAACCCCTTCCATTTCCCCCAAGTTCCTGCTTTTTATGCAAGAAGCAGAAGCAGCTGCGATGGCTAAGAGTGAGAGCTGGGTGCGTGAGGCAGACTCTTCCTGGGTTCTCTCGGCAGGCCAGTGGAAAAGGTAAGCACACAGGATGCCCCATTCACGTGGAGTAACGGCACTGTTAGCACTGACTCATTTGTTTTCTCAACAGTGTGCTCGAGAGCAGGGAGTGCAGAGATGAACCCGATGGGCAAGGCTGAGTGGAACCACCGAGGGTCTCTGGAGAGGCGGGGGTGGAGGGTTCTCAGCCTGGGAGGTGAGCGATCGTTATCTCAGCTTGCAGGCTTGGCCCAGATTCTGAGATACCAGGGCAAGTCTCATTAAGCATCTTGCCACATGAATATCAAGCTCGTGTGATCTGGAGAATGTTTCAAGTATAGTTTATTCTTGACATGAAGCAAATAAAAAGCCATACATTCCACCATCCCAAATTTTACTCTTGAGAGCACGAGTCAGCTAGTTTTCTCCAAAAGGTCCAGGTAGTGAATATTTCCATGTTTCAGGCCGTGCGACCTCATTCTCAACTATTCACTTTGCTTTTGTAGCATGAAAGCGGCAGTAGACAATGCGTACACAAAGGATCAGGGCCATGTCCCAATAAAACTTTATTTACAAGCACAGAGCCAGGGGCCACAGTTAGCTCACTCTTGGTTTATAGCATTGAAACAAAATTATTATAGTAAACAGAGTATCCATCCAGGAAATATGAGTTAGAAGAAGTTACACGGTGAGCGTGGCACGCGCTCTGTCCCTCAGTCACGTCCGACTCTTTTGCGCCCCCGTGGACTGTAGCCCGCCAGCCTCCTCTGTCCATGGGATTTCCCAGGCAGGAACACTGGAGTGGGCTGCCATTTCCTTCTCCAACACATGGTATATACCCTACAAAAAGTAAGTTCAAAAATGAGAGTTTAAAAGATAAGTTCTCATTCTAAGATGCAGAACATCTTTGTATCTCTGAAAAATTGTAAGCAAAGTTTTGTGTAACAGTATTTTTCCAAGGACTCAATCTATAGCTGCCAGGAGATTCCCAAACTGTTTGAAAAAAAAAAAAAAGCTAAAAACCACTGATTTGAAATAAAATACAAATTTCAAAGTGGACGACCTCCAGTTTCCTAATAATGACAGTAGCAGTCGCTCTCCCAACCTCTGCTCCAGAGAAGGTGAAAGCGAAGTCGCTTGGTTGTGTCCGACTCTTTGCAACCCTGTGGACTGTAGGCCACCAGACCAGGCTCCTGCGTCCGTGGGGTTTCCCAGGCAAGACTACTCCAGAGAAGGTCATGTTAAACCACTAGCAATGTCCTTGTCTTGTCTGCTCAATTCCCCAGCCACGTTCATGGGCCCAGAAAACTCCGAAGACACGGCCGGAGAAGGAGAGGCAAGCAGTGTGCAATCACAGAGTGAAGCTGTCCACTCCTCCTTCCGGGACGGCAGCGCTCGCCGAGGCTTGGTCGCTCTGTCGTAAACCAGTTTCCTCGGGGTCTCATGAAGCCTCGGGGTGCTCCCGGGGGATCCATTCCTTTTAGGCAGATCAAGCAGGAAATAAAACAAGATTACTCACAGGTAAAGGAACGTTCTTAGAAATTCCTTTTTACTATTGTCTGTTTCTTTTTTACTGAACATGCCGAACCCACACCTTGTAGCTCTGGGATATTTATTTTCCACAGCTACATGAAGGACTCTCTGCACCTCAGACTGTGGCTTCTACAGATGATAGCTGAGGCATTAGAAGCTTTCAGACACTTTCTTAAAAAACAACCCAAAACAGCACTGTGCACACGCTTCCCTGACCAAAAAAAATGAAATAAAGTCAAGCTCTAGGTGTATTCCCTGGAGGCTCAAAATAGCTGGAGGGCTCAGGGCCTAGAAAATAAGTAATGATTTCCAAGGAATTTATATGTATTAATTAAAAACCATATGTATTTTTATCTACATACACAAAAAAAGAGAGATAGTTGTGAAGAATCCACACCTGAAAATCTTTCAAAACTTTAAAAGGTTAATAAGCCCAGAATAGCATCCCAATATTTAAGAAGAAAAAAGTCAGCGTGCTAATGTACCCAGCTTCAGCACTTACCATAGAACTAGAATAATCACAACCATACAGGATTGGCAAAAGAACAGACAAAACAGATCGATGAAATAGGATAACCTGGAAATAGACTCATACAAATAAAGACAAATGATTTCTGAAAGAAGAACCAAGGTAAATCAATGGAGAAAAGACAGTCTCTTCAACAAATGAACATCCTGAAGCAACTGGACATCCACATGCAAAAAAATAAAGCTAGACACAGACCCTACAAAGTTCACAAAAATTAACTCAATACGTGACCGAACTAAGCACAAAACACTACTCCATACACTCCCAGAGGACAACACAGGAGCAAACCTAGCTGAGCTTGGCTTTAGTGATGACATCACTAAAAAGGTGATCCAAGAAGGAAGCAGTGCGTTGGGAGGACTTCATAACCTTAAAAGCTACTGCTCGAGCTCAGGGCAAGCCAGTGTCCCAGAGGAAAGCCAGTTAGCGGGAGTCCTCTCTTACCTGGGGAGGGTCAGCCTTTCTTCTGTTCAGCTCTTCAACTGACTGGATGAGGCCCACACCTACACGGGGGAGAGCAATCTGCCTTACTTAGTTACCAATTCAAGGGCTAATCCCATTCAAAGCATCCTCACAGACAAGGTGAAAGCGAAGTCGCTTGGTTGTGTCCGACTCTTTGCAACCCTGTGGACTGTAGGCCACCAGACCAGGCTCCTGCGTCCGTGGGGTTTCCCAGGCAAGACTACTCCAGAGAAGGTCATGTTAAACCACTAGCAATGTCCTTGTCTTGTCTGCTCAATTCCCCAGCCACGTTCATGGGCCCAGAAAACTCCGAAGACACGGCCGGAGAAGGAGAGGCAAGCAGTGTGCAATCACAGAGTGAAGCTGTCCACTCCTCCTTCCGGGACGGCAGCGCTCGCCGAGGCTTGGTCGCTCTGTCGTAAACCAGTTTCCTCGGGGTCTCATGAAGCCTCGGGGTGCTCCCGGGGGATCCATTCCTTTTAGGCAGATCAAGCAGGAAATAAAACAAGATTACTCACAGGTAAAGGAACGTTCTTAGAAATTCCTTTTTACTATTGTCTGTTTCTTTTTTACTGAACATGCCGAACCCACACCTTGTAGCTCTGGGATATTTATTTTCCACAGCTACATGAAGGACTCTCTGCACCTCAGACTGTGGCTTCTACAGATGATAGCTGAGGCATTAGAAGCTTTCAGACACTTTCTTAAAAAACAACCCAAAACAGCACTGTGCACACGCTTCCCTGACCAAAAAAAATGAAATAAAGTCAAGCTCTAGGTGTATTCCCTGGAGGCTCAAAATAGCTGGAGGGCTCAGGGCCTAGAAAATAAGTAATGATTTCCAAGGAATTTATATGTATTAATTAAAAACCATATGTATTTTTATCTACATACACAAAAAAAGAGAGATAGTTGTGAAGAATCCACACCTGAAAATCTTTCAAAACTTTAAAAGGTTAATAAGCCCAGAATAGCATCCCAATATTTAAGAAGAAAAAAGTCAGCGTGCTAATGTACCCAGCTTCAGCACTTACCATAGAACTAGAATAATCACAACCATACAGGATTGGCAAAAGAACAGACAAAACAGATCGATGAAATAGGATAACCTGGAAATAGACTCATACAAATAAAGACAAATGATTTCTGAAAGAAGAACCAAGGTAAATCAATGGAGAAAAGACAGTCTCTTCAACAAATGAACATCCTGAAGCAACTGGACATCCACATGCAAAAAAATAAAGCTAGACACAGACCCTACAAAGTTCACAAAAATTAACTCAATACGTGACCGAACTAAGCACAAAACGCTACTCCATACACTCCCAGAGGACAACACAGGAGCAAACCTAGCTGAGCTTGGCTTTAGTGATGACATCACTAAAAAGGTGATCCAAGAAGGAAGCAGTGCGTCGGGAGGACTTCATAACCTTAAAAGCTACTGCTCGAGCTCAGGGCAAGCCAGTGTCCCAGAGGAAAGCCAGTTAGCGGGAGTCCTCTCTTACCTGGGGAGGGTCAGCCTTTCTTCTGTTCAGCTCTTCAACTGACTGGATGAGGCCCACACCTACACGGGGGAGAGCAATCTGCCTTACTTAGTTACCAATTCAAGGGCTAATCCCATTCAAAGCATCCTCACAGACACACCCAGGATACTATTGAACCAACATCTGGGCCCCATGGACCAGTCAGGATGACCCAGTGAGGGAAGTTGGGCAATGGTGGGATCTGGGGGCTTACAGGGACACTCTACTTTTTGCTCCGTTCCGGCATGAACCTAAAAATGCTCCAAAGAATAAAATATACGTTCAAAAAAAAAAAAAAAGATTAACCACTCAGAATGAATAGCTCACTTCTCAAAGAAGTAATCTCCAGACATAACTACATGAAAGGTGAATGCATCTTACAAAAAAAATAAATTTCAGTTAAGTGGAATTGATTGACAAGATTCACCAGTTTTCAAAAGCCTCTCCCCTTCAGCCTGGTGGATATTAACACAACCCTTATTGCAAGATAATGATCATTAACTGGCAATTTAAATTTGTATAGAGATTGTTCTCTTAGTATTATCGTAGAGGATTTCTGAGTGCAGGTTAAAGAAGGCAGAGATATCTTTAGTCAAGAGAATTCTGCCACCTTCAGTTTAGAAAACAGGAGAAGGGGCTCTGTGTAGCTCACTCCAGGCATAGGAGAACTCCGCAAGCTGTGGTAACAGTGCAAGAAGGGAGTAACTGTTACCCCAAGTATGATGCTAAATCACGGCTCAGTAAAATCAGAGGCTGCAAAATTGTTGCCTAAGACTCAAATATGACCACCTCATGTTCTGCAAATAAAGTTTTATTGGAACACAGCGGTGCTCACTTGTTTAATCGTTGTCTAGCTACTTTTGCAAAGGTGAAAGTGAAAAGTGAAAGTGAAGTCGCTCAGTTGTGTCCGACTCTTTGCAACCCCCTGGACTGTAGCCTGCAAGCTTCTCCGTCCGTGGGATTTTCTGTACCTTCTGGCCCTTTGTAGAATAATCCTTCCGACTCCCAATAAATTTCATCAGTGGTTATTTTCTTAGGGGAAGTTTGGCTTGTTTAATTTTATGAGGGAGAAAAAAGTCTCCAACCACTTCTAAATATGATATGGTATCCTGAATTAAATCCTGGAAGAGAAAAGGAACATTGGTTTGAAGAATGGTGAAATCTAAATAAAGTCTATAGTTAAAAGTATTACAGCAATGTTAATTTCAGGGTCTTACAAAATGCAACACGGTTACATAAAAATTAACACTAGGAAAGTTCTCTGCGAAATACGTGCAACTTTTCTGAAAATCTAAAATTATTGCAAGATATAAATGTTATTTAGAGAAAAGTTCTCAGCAGATAGATACTTGAAATAAACGTTCAGAATGTGGATGGAGTCTGTCTCCAGTCATAGCGGTGGTGTGGCCGCAGGGGTCACTCACTCATTTATCCAATAAACATTTAAGGACTTGGGACAGCAACCAAAAAATCTCTTTTACACGAGTATGGATGAACATAGGCTCGCTTCCCTGACTTTGGCAATTTTATCCAAGCTGAATGTTGGAACCTGTAAAAATCTTCCTGACAGAGATGACAAACGCATTGTGAGCAGGTAAACGGAGGTCTGGATTTACAGGTAACAACAGATTCAGGTAAGCTCGAATAACGTCTTCCATTTTTAACATTCCCAGAGGAAGTTTAAAAAGGAGAGGAAACGAATACTTTCTTAAAGTACTGAGGAGAGGAGGAGGTGGAACATCTGAGCGCCCGCTCTTCGCCCAGGCTGCACATTTCCTCTCCTGGAGGCCTGCCAGGTCCGAACACCATGGAAGCATTAACCCCAACAGAATCCAAAGGACTGAGCCTGGGGGCCCAGGCTGGGTCCCCAAGGCTGTGGGACAGCCGATCTCAGGGAAGGTTGTTTCCACTCCTGGAAGAAAGTTCATGCCACAGGCAAACGGGGCTCTGGATGACTGGAAGCCAGACGCTTCGAAAGGCGGAGGTGGGTATGAAATCGTGTCCAGAGAACTTAGGGAGCAGCGATGCTCCATCCCAGCCCTGCGGGTGTCGGACACACGCAGAGATGTGCAAGATGCTAGCTGGCGAGAGGAGACCCTGCGTGCCCGCGCGGTTTTCTTTGTTATTTGGTCAGCGGCACAGAGAGGGGAGGTGCCCCCACCCCTTCCTGCCCAGCGGCTGTCCCCTCTCACGACCAGCGCACATCCACCAAGATGCAACGGCCAGCTCTGTGGGGAAGCACTGCCCAGTCCGTCCTGTCCTGCTAAAGTTCAGCGCCTAGCCGTTAAGCCCTGCCCGGCTGCAAGGAAGCAAGCCGTATACATCTACCTCTGCTTGCTCAGTCTGAGTTTCATGCCCTGCACACTGAAGGGCTTAGAAGAATCATTCTGAACATGCCCTTCAACTCTGAAACGTCTGACACCGTGCTGAGAGCCGTGAGCTCTGACGTCCACACGCTCGCTCTGACCTGATTAGGGAGGTGTCCCCTGGAGAGAAAGTGACGGAGTTGAGGTCTGGGGACCCCACTTGGGCCACTTGGGTGTGGGAATTTTGGGATTCAGAAAATACGCAATCCCGGAGCCGCAGGGCGCTGCCACAGTCCGGCCTTTGGGAATCAGTGTTGTAAGTGCCTGCTGAGACTCAGCAAAGGCCACTTGGTGATCTCAAGGAGGAAACTTGAGGCTGGGGAAAAAAAATCATACTGTTTGGATTGTGTTTCCTGTCATAAAGTTGGAGTCATGGTTTTCGCTCCCAAGCCGGAAACGAAGTGCTTCCTTATTGCCAGGGGCCTGAGACACGGGGTTAAAGGTCCCAGCGCAGAAAGCGATTCAGTGGCGGTCATGTCCCCAGAGAACACTGGCCCACGGCTCCACGGGCGGCGGGCCCGCTGCTGAGCGCTTTGCAAGAATTGGCTAATTTAACTCCCACATCTGCCTGCAAGGCAGGAGAGCCGGGTTTGATCCCTGGGTAGGGAAGACCCCCTGGAGGAGGGCGTGGCAACCTGCTCCAGTACTCCTGCCTGGAGAATCCCCGGGTCAGAGGGGCCCGGCTGGCTACAGGCCACGGAGCTGGACGTGACTGGCGACTAACACCTTCGCTTTCACCTTCGTCAGCTCTGCGGAGAAGAGGTTGTCATGATTCCAGCAGGAGGAAATCAATTCTCAGGCTTGATAACCCAGCCCGAGTCACACAGCTAAGAACTCGAATGCCAGGAGTCAGAACCCGAGGTCCACGTCTGTCAGCACCCCACCTGGAGCCCCGCGACGTGGGATGCGACCGCAGAGTTAGTGTCAGGAAGAGGCCTGCCCAGCTAGGCGGCAGCGTGACCTGCCCTCCCCCAGAGCAGCGCCCGCCCCCTCCTTGCGGTCTGGGAGCGGAGGCTCCGCGCCCCTCTGCCCTGGAGGAGCCCCGAAGTGTGGCCTGTAGCCACTGACCCCTCTCAACGACCAACTCTGAGCTCTGGCGTAGCCTCAGATAACTTGACCTTGTGAGCAACCTTCTACCTGAAAAGTAGGGGCTGAAAAGGGTATGCACTTTCCCAGTTATGAGACAAGCTCACAGCAGGTCAGGGATGGGGTGGCATTTAGAGTCAAAATGGTCCATGTGCATACAAGAAAGACAAAGCTGCTGTTTTCTCCATGAAATTATGGTTCCAGGCATCTGCTCTTCCTGTGGTTCTTACGGAATTTCTCTTTCTGTGTCTCTGATGATAACATGACATACAACTTACAAAAGTGTTTTCCTGTTCAAGAATGTATTTTACCTTGTGTGACCACATCGTCATATTTTATTTACATCTCAACAACCCAATACAATTAAACATACTGTTCCCTCACTACAAGTGACTCTCTGCTTAAAATATACACTGTACTTTTGTATATTCTACTGAAGTACACGCTTGGGACTCCCCTGGCCATCCAGTGGTTAGGATTCCACGCTTCCCCTGCAGGCGGCTTGGGTTCAATGCTTGGTCGAGGAAAGAAGATCCCACATACCACATGGTACAGCCAAGTACACAAATAATGAGGTACATCTGTGTTGTCATTAAACGTTAAGTGCTCTTGTGTAGAAAGTTGGAGTATTTTTATATTGTTATTTTTGAACTGACCATTGTTTTTAATTCATTGCAAACATTTTAAAATTGTATGCTTTCTCTTAAATTGATTGGGCTTCCCTAGTGGCTCAGTGGTAAAGAATCCACCTGCAACGTTGGAGCCGCAAGAGACACAGGTTAGATCTCTGGGTCGGGAAGACCCCCTGGAGGACGGCATGGCAACCCACTCCAGTATCCTTGCCTCGAGAATCCCATGACAGAGGAGCCTGGCAGGCTGCAGTCCACGGGGTCGCAAAGAGTCAGACGTGACTGAAATGACTTAGCACAAGGCATGCATGCTTAAGCTGATTGTCCTACAATAAAGTCAAAGCCGTATTCTCCTTCCGCCTGACGTTTCCAACCATGGGAGCTTATCTTTAGTGATGAGACACGTAAACTGATCTTCAGTGACTGTCACCTACAGAAAATGATTCTTTTATACAGTTCTACCAAACACAGCCAGTTGGACAACAAGCAGAAAACTCTGCCAACATCACCTTGAAGTGGATGATGAGAACGTCAGCGTGATGCTGCATCTGTCTCTGCGAAGGTGCTCTCCACCTGCGCCGTGCAGAGAGAATACAAGGGCATCCATCTCACTCCCCGCGGCGAGCTCAGCACAAGGAGGTAAGCCACAGCTCCACTCATATCAGAACCGGCAGGAATCCTTTCGGTCTGAGGAAGCGGTCTGATGAGAGCGGTGTTGAAATGCGTCTATGGTGAGTTCACTGAAGACACGATGTTCCCTTCTTGTCAGACCCTGCTCATGGAAACAGGACTTTTGCAATGATGGAGAGAATGAAGGCAGTGACCTACAAACACAGCCTAAGAGAGAGGCCAGAGGTCAACGGCATGGCCGGCAAATGTTGAGCAAAGGCAGGAGCGCGCCTCGAAAATGTGCGGCCAGATGTCAGAGGGGAGCCAGGGCTTCCGTGTACGTGTGTGTGTGCGTGAGTGTGGGTGTGCACACCTGCGCTGGAGGGTGGGTGGGTGTGTGTGCTTTGGGGGAGCACAGGTGTGAGTGTGCGGTGTTGTGAATGTGTGTGTGTGTCTTTATGCCACAGAAGATGAGCCAGACACGCCCCTTGATTCCGACCAAACTCGCCTGGGCTTGGACGCCCTGGAATCGCATCAAACGCATCCCCAGAGAGGCCGGAGAGGAAATGAACCAAAAGCTCTGTTTCCAGTTAGGATGGAATTAGCTCCGTAATTGAGTCTGGCAGGATGACTCTGCAAGCTAGGAATTTTGATAGATGGTGTCGTGTGAGCTAAGCCAGGCTGAAGTTTCAACATAAACAACACACTCATTCCCAGTTTCAGGGGAAGAGTTAAGTTTTGAACCAAGGATGTCTGCATTTCCCCTTGCTCCTGCTCTTATACCTTCGTAAGACAAGTGAGGGCTTCTCTGCGGATCCTCCCAAGACAGCAGCGGACACAGGAGGGTGCTGCTCACGAGTGGATGCTGTTCATTCGCTCAGTTGCGTGCGACTGTTTGCGACCAGGCGGGCTATCGCACACCAGGCCTCCTTGTCCTTCACCGTCTCCCGGAGCTCACTCAGACTCATCCACTGAGTCGGTGAGGCCCTCCGACCATCTCGTCCTCTGCCATCCCCTTCTCCTGCCTTCAGTCCTTCCCAGCATCAATGTCTTTTCCAGTGAGTCGGCTCTAAGCATCCGGTGGCCAAAGTACTGGAGCTTCAGCATCAGTCTTTCCAATGACTACTCAGGACTGATTTCCTGTAAGATTGATTGTTTTAACCTCCTTGCTGTCCAGTGGACGCTCAAGAGTCTTCTCCAGCATCATGATCGGAAAGCATCAGTTCTTTGGCGCTCAGCCTTCCTTATGCTCCAGCTCTCACACCGTGCGTGACCGCTGGAGAAACCGCAGCTTTGACCAGTGAGTGGATGAGGGGAGCCAGCCCTGGAGCCAGTGCGGGGAGTCGCGGCAGGGTTATCTGAGCGTCGCCAGCCTTCCAGGCAGCTCTCTCCAAGATCCACGTGCAGGTACCCTGCCTGCCTGCAGCCTGGATGCCCTTGACCCCCAGGCTGGTTCCAAGAGGAGGCCTGGGCCATCAGGCTTGTTTCTGGGAACTATCATCTCACAGAATGTGGAAGACCTGCTCGCTAATGGGAAATACTCAGGTTAAGACAGAAGTTACCCATCTTGGGTGAAATCTTGGCTGCCACCACATAAAAGTCAGTGGAGTAAATTTTGAATTCTCCATGCCATTCCTCTTTATAATTGGAGGTGGGGGGTGTGGGGGTTCAAACGTAGCAGTTTTTGTGGAAAAAAAAAAGATGAGAGATTGGACGCAAAGTTCAGAGCAGAGCCCGGCCCTTATGAATATCCAGCAGCTTTACATGGATCTTCCAGTCCATCTAAACTTCCCAGAAGGAATCAGTGGCATGGAAGTTGCTAGAAACCTTGCAAGCTCCTTGTAGGGGGAGCAGAGAGCCACTGGGGCTCAGACAGAGAACTCCTCCACGGGAGGGGGCTGTGGGAGAGACGCAAGACCCAAAGAAGGCAGCGGAGGTGGCCGCGGAGGCCCTCACAGTCACACGGGCGCGAGACTTCTCCAGGTCCCAGAGGGGAGGGGCGAGACAGCAGCTTCCCACGTGCTCGAGATTCCCCTTCTGCATTTTCTTCTAAACAGTGAGGCTTAGAGGCCCTCTGGAGAGGCTTCCGCTAAACCACGCGACCAAACAGGAAGGCAGGGGGTCCGCTGGCGGTGCAGAAAGTGCAACCGCCCTTGACCGCGGGGTCCCATCTGTGCCGCTTCTGACCTGAGGAACCTGTGCCCTGTATAAGGCGCCGTGAAGAGGAACCACGCCTGGCGCGTCTGCGCCAGCTGCCTCTTGCCTCACGAAGCTCCCCTGGCGCTGGCTCCCGGGCCCCAGTGTCCTCTCCTCTTGGATGTCTGCCTTCTGTCTCTGCCCCTCCTCCCTGCTGTCCCGTCTCCTGTAAGGAATGCACACGAGAGGAGACAGCTGTCCGCTTTCTGATGGCAAGCCGAATAAATGAGCAAGCTCAGCTTCTGTCACCGAAGGTGTCCTGACAGCCCCGGCGCCTGCCATCCAAGGGTTGTGGAGTCTCAGGACCACGGCCCTTGCGGGAGGCCACCCTGCAGTCAACACGCAGACGCTGCCTTTCTGCATGATGCTGAGTCTCAGGTTTGCCGTGCCAAGGCATGGCGTATGTTTTTAAAAGAATCGAGCTCCATGAAAGCCTTTATAGACATGATGAAATTATCTAATTGGACAGAGGAAAGAGTCTCGGGAGTTTTCAAGGGGGGAGGGTGGGGAAAGTCTGGCACGTTTTCCTTGTTCCTACTCATCTTAAACCCTGTACCAAGGAGCGTAAACAGAGGCTCTTTGCTATCGACATGCATCTAAGCTGGCAATGCCAAGCTGCTCCACATGTAAGGTACATATCTGCCTCCTAGATGTTCATCTTTCTGGATGGGCTCTTGTAAGCTACAGATATGAAAATCCTGACGGCGAATCTTAGCACAGGAAACATTCTCTCTCGAGAAGCGCTATCACGGAAGGAAACACGGTCCTCTGGGATCAGTGCCCATCCGCTTCAGCTATTTGAGAACTTCATTTTTAAATAAATACATACATATAATTTCCAAACCCACTTGCAGCAGCTCGGTGTTGATTTTGGTAATGCCTTGCCAGCAGTAGGAGAAAATCACAAGTGGACCTGCTATTTGTCCCCGGTGGTCGCAGGCACAGACAAGCACATCCGGCTTCAGTGACGGGCTGGTCCTTTCTCGCCTCCGCTTTGAAACAGTGAGGGCCTCGGCTCAGGAGCCTCCTCTGCCATCTCAGGTGTTGAGACTCCGGAGCGTCTTTAGCATTTAGCCTGTTCAGCCAGGGCGTACTCAGAAGAGTCAAATTCCAGAGAGGACGGTGGGGAATCCAACAAATAGATTTCTGTTTCAAGAGATCCGTCCGCTTTAGATATCAAATAATGGCCTTATTTGTTCCCAAGTGGGCACCAGAGCTTTGAGCTTTGCTGGAGGTGGCTGTGGCCTGCATCGTAATTGATAGAGCAGGTGACCCAGCATTTGTTCAGTGTTAGTATGTAACCGATTTGATACAAACATAGGAAGTGTGTGCAAAGTCATGTGCTTTCCATGGTTTCCACAAATCCATAATCTGCGGTGTTTTAAGTGCTGGATCTTCAGGTAGGTCTCAACGATGCATTTTAAGGATCATATGCTTATATATTTATATGGTTAGGGCTCCCCCAGTAGCTCAGCTGGTAAAGAATCCGAATGCACGGCAGGAGACCTCATCTCAGTTCCTGGGTAGGCAAGATCCCTGGAGATGGGATAGGCTATTCACTCAAGTATCCTTGCCTGGAGTGTCCCCGGGAACAGAGGAGCCTGGCAGGCTGCAGTCCATGGAGTCGCAGGGAGGACACACCATGCGAACATGACTGAGCACACACGTAGATATTTATATTTGTACATGATATATGGTACAGGCAGACATCATCCCTGGATTCATATATAGTGTATACATATGTAATACCAGAGTGAGGAGACATGCCTTCACTTGGCCTCGAGGATGTGGAAGCACAGAGCTTGTAGAGAAGGAACATTCGATATGCACTTTGAGGGAAAACCTTGGAGAAGGGAATGGCAGCCCACTCCAGTATTCTTGCCTGCAGAGTTCCATGAAGAGAGGAGCCTGGCGGACTACAGTCCATGGGGTTGAAAAGAGTCGCACGTGACTGAGTGACTAACACTTAGTTACTCTGAAGGGAAAATATCTTGCAACAGCCAAAGTGGCAAAGGTGGGAGTGTCAAAGGTCAGGGGTGGGAGACCTTTGGGATTATAGGACCAGAATGAACTGGGTCCAGAATTATGGTGATGATGAGAATGGCGATGGTGGTGATGATGGTGGTGATGGTGGTGGTGATGGTGGTGATGATGGTGATGGTGGTGATGGTGGGGATGATGGTGGTGATGGTGGTGAAGATGGTGATGATGGTAAAGGTGGTGATGGTGATGGTGGTGATGATGGTGATGGTGGTGGTGGTGGTGATGGTGGTGATGGTGGTGGTGATGATGGTGATAGTGGTGATGATGGTGATGGTGGTGATGATGGTGATGGTGGTGGTGATGATGGTGATAGTGGTGATGATGGTGATGGTGGTGATGGTGGTGGTGGTGGTGATGGTGGTGATGGTGGTGGTGATGGTGGGGATGGTGGTGGTGGTGATGATGG